>PVHY01002156.1:11630-96076 GCA_004024945.1 Uropsilus gracilis | reverse complement strand
GGTCGATGTTATAATTGAGAGCCAGAGAGCAGGCTGAGCCTGACCAGTAGCCTGGAGAGAATCTTCTGGAAATGGATGTGGACTAGGAGGATGGAGAATGTAGATCTGCTGGTCTGGGATTAGAATCAGGTGGCAGATATAGAATCAGGTTGTGCAGATATGGATGATCATTTGTTGAGAGTGTACATTTTAACCCACTTCACTCTCACATCCATTTTCTAAGATTCACGTTTATTTCTTCCTACTTTACAAATGAGGGAACAAAGGAACAGAAATACTGAATTGCCCAACTCACAGCTGCAAGTGGACAAAGAAATACACCCACATTGGTACTTGTGAAGAGCAAGGTGCATGTCCCCCCAACATTGGGTGACCTCCCCTATGAAGAGACCCCCCCAGCTGGATCATGGCAGGAAGGCTGGATCACTGTTGGGGGGCAGCTGTATCTGATGCTGCATTTGGAGCCCAGCAAAAAGGATCTGGACTCCCTAAGAGTCCACATAGAGATGGATGATTGGGTGCAAGAAGGAGGGACTTGGGCAATAAGCCTCTTAGAAGTGCTGGCGTCTCTGTGGGGTAGGCTGGGAGGTATGCCCAGGAGGGGTGGGACAGGGTGCTAGAACGTGACTTGCTGAAGAGAGACCCTTAGCGTCTCTGTCTCTGGCGGTGCTGAAAGTATGTGCCCAATGTGAATATAAGGCTCAAGGGATCAGAGCCTCACACACCACCACCCTTCTGTGTCGCCAGGGCGGGGTTGGCAAACAGTGCAGGTGGGGCTGGGGATGGGTATTGTGGAGCTATGGGAGCTCTTCCTCCCAGGACCTCCAAGTCAGCACCAGGGTTCTCAGATTTCCATTGAGGAAGCGCTGTTGAAAGCCTGGGTTCTCTGACGAGAGGTGAGGAGGTTCAGGAAACATCCTCACCAGCTCCCCTCACCTCCTGAAAGAGGAGAGGGAAGGGAGATAGGAACCGGGCCTGAGCAACATGGAGGCCAACATGGACATGCTAGAGAGATAAACAGCATCTCCTCCAGCTGGAAGCTGGAAGTGGACACAGAGCCTCTCCCAGACCAGCCCACACCCTCTCCATCACCAGGAAGTCCTTCCTTCAGGTCCCAGGGAAAGAAGGTGCAATACCTTGGGTTGATGGCAGAGGGCAGTGTATGCACAAAATACAGGCACCAGCAGTTATTTTTCCTACTTGAAAATGAGCATCCCACGACAGAATGGGAATGTGCTTCAGAAATGAGACCCAGACTCCACTCGTCAATTAGCCACCTCTGGGGTCTCTGGGGACACGTCTGCTTGGATCAACTGAGTGTGAGCCAGCGCACAACTGAAAAACTGGAAACCCCATGAGTGTGCTTTAATAATTATTATACTCACAACTATTTATTATCTGTTGGCTACAACATATTATTCCAGGCACTATATTAAGCCCAATCTCCCTTTCCATGTTCTCAGTTCTCAGCGATGGGCACACTGGCAGATAATGCAGAGCCATGACTGGAAGCAGCTTCACCATTTACTCAGGATTTTTGTTGAGTGGTTACTTCACCCCTCAGAACCTCACTATCCCTCTCAGTGAGAAATGCACTATGATAATGCATTTTAAAACATCTGTCAGGCTGTTGCTCATTTGAGTCTGAAGCATATAAAGAGCTTAAGGGAATTATTGCTATGAACTGCACCCGGCATACAGAAAGTCCTAGAAGTCAGTGTGTGTCAATCCTATGTCAGGGGCAGGACCTTGCACTGGGTCGTGACCAGTAATTCGAGGAGCAGGACCTGAAACCAGGCCTGTGACCCTCAGCCAGATGCTGAGCCAGGGGGGCATCTACCTGACACAGACCCTGTTTTCTGCGGATCCGGCTCTGCACATGTCCAGGACAAATGTATCCCTGATTGGCTGATAAATATATAAGCGGCATACAGGCAAAAGCATATAGGACAAGTTCATGAACACAAGGTGGTCATCATGTGGGTGTCAGGTCATGAGGGCATGTCTGCATGCTGAGCTCTTCCTCCCAGTGAAGGGGGCTAGACCAAGGCCAGCACAGCTGAATTCCAGCTGTGAGTCAGCCTCAGGGACCCTGGAACGAAGGGGCCATGAGTGAGTGGGTGAGAGGACATGTGTACTGCTAACATGGCATTCATCGTATGTAAAAAAAGGCCCCAGCTGTGGGTCAAGTGCAGGAGCATTCAGAGCTGCGTACTTGGGCAGAGCAACTAGCCATCCGAGGCTCCATCTGATCATCTGTGAAATGAGCAAGTGGAGAGTGACTGGCTGGCAGCTCAGACCTTGCTTCTCATTTATCGCTGGAGGACTGGTATAATCCACCTGGAGGAACCAGAAAGCGCATGGATGTGGGGAGTGGCTTTTCACCAGGTCTTTCAGGGAATAAGGCAGGGACCCCCATGATTGAAAACTCATGCTTGCAAGGGTACTTGGTATGAAAACCCCCAGCTTACTTGGAGGAAGAACACAGAGGAAGGAGAGGCTGATGTGGGAGGAGAAGACAATATTCTTAACAGCACACTACGCTTGGCAGTGTCGGTTGCCTACTTGTATCCCCCACCACACTGCAAGCTTCATGAGCACATAGGGGGTGTCTGTGTCCCCAGTGCCTGCTGGTGCTGGGATTTGGTCAAAGAGCTGCCACGACACAAACAGTGGCCACAGATGCATCCATGAGTGCACAGACACGCAAGCCACTAGCATGGAGTCAGGGAAGGACCAGCAGGAAGAAGAGGAAAGCAGGGCCTGGAGCAGGATCAGGAGGTGGGCTGGCAGGAAAGAGAAGGAATAGCACCTCCTCTACAGGAAGCAGTCAGTGTAGAACACTGTTTTGAGACCCAGAGCCAGCAGCCAGGTGGAGCCAGGTGGAGCCAGGTGGAGCCAGGTGGAGCCAGGTGGAGCCAGGTGGAGCCAGGTGGAGCCAGGTGGAGCGGAACTCCTCTGGTGCCCAGTGATGCAGCTCACAGCAGCAATGTGCTCTGCAAAGCCCCCCCCCCCCAAATGGGATGGCAGCCTGGGGCCAGTGCCAAGCCCGACAGATCAGTGTGCATCGGGAGCTCTCAGCACCTACCTGGCCAGAAACAAATGGTAAAGATCCAGGTCAGGCTATGGACCCATGCAAGTTAGACCAAGGGAAGCTGGCTGGGGCAATGCAGCGGCTGGTATCCTGGGCCACAGACTCAACACCAAGAATTGTATGGCATTCATCATTTATTGTGGGGGAAGCAGAGACCTGAACATGACCCCAACTAGAGGACAAAGAGAGGCCCTTGGGGTTGAAGGCACAAGACAGGGAGGGAGTTGGGGTGGGGGGGCTTGCACCTGGCTTTGGGAAAGCTTCCCGGACATCTCTGTGTTTGGGGCAGTGGCCCAGTGGAAGGGGCCAAGGAGGAGGTCACCCAAAGAGCCCAGGACCGAACTTCCCGTATCAGGGCATCACCCCACAGAGGACAACAAGAAGAGGGACTGGACCTGGATGGTAGTTAAAGAGGAAGCACTTTCTGACTGGAAAGGCATCCTGGGGGAGGAGGCCCGGCAGTGGGGGTGGGCGTGCGTGGGTTCCTCAGCTCTCTGCTCCTAGAGCCAGCACGGCCCGTCTGTCATCTAGAGGCCTTCCTGGCGGCACAGCTGCTGCCAGAGGTTTTGGTGAGGGGGTCCTTGAACTCGTTGCCACAGCTGCCCTTGGTTTTGACTTCTGCCGCTGCAGGTTTGTAGCTGTAGCTGTTCGAGGCACCAAAGCCCATGCTGAAGCCGGTCCCTCCTGGGCCAGCGTTGGTGTTGCTGATGACAGCTGCAAGGGGTGAGAGAAGACCCTGACCCGTAGCCCTCCCAGGTATCCCGGCTCACCTTGCTTCTCAGCCCTGGGACGCCTCAGGCAGAGGCAGAGGCTTTCTGTTGGCTATTTTCAGTTTACCAAGGGGTGTTGCTCTACACTTATCATTTGCATGCAGTTGGCCCCTGGGCCATGAAGCACCACTCTCGCAACAGACTTCTGGACGTGATGCTGTTGGGTGCCCTTTCATCTTGTACTTGCATCGCTCACGCTGTAGTTCTTCCCCTCCACTGCTTCACCGTGGTTACTAAGCCAGCTTCCCCCTTGTGTCCCTAACGAGCCCCTGAATCCTCTCTGAGACTCTGATTCCTTTCTGCTCTCACAGAAATAGAGGGACTTAGAAATCTGGTTAGTGACTGAGGGTCGACCAGGTCCTGCCATACTTACAGATGCTGACAGAACTTGGGTATTCACCGGACATCCTGAAGAAGAAGGAGAAAAGCAGATTAAACCTCACAAACTAGCACCCCATCTATGCAGGGGATCATGTGCCCCCACCTCTCTCCTCCAGTTTCTCATCTTCCTGTACACAGGAACCCTCAAGAAATGGAGAACTAAGGTGAAAAATGAGCCATAGGAGCCAGCTCTCCATTCATGTGGCCCTAGGATAACCCGCAGTGTGGGAGCATCACGCTTCCCCTCCCCTCGAATCTTAGACAAATAAGAGGCATGAACTTGTGTCCTCACTGGGACTTGAACTTAGATGGCCCATGAAGGTGACCTGCCCATGCCCTCCCCACCTTAAGAATGTATCATGAGGGGTCAGGGATGCTACTCTTCAAACATTGTTGACAGTCAGACTTCCTCTCCTACTACTTCCTGGAGGTTTTTCAACTTAATTCTTCTTGCTTTCCAAGTTCGGTCTTTCCTGCTACACCATATCAAACCCACTCTCTGTGCTTTTACTTCAGTAGTACCAAACAGAACCAACTATTTGCCTTCAGTCTTCCTGACACAGACAGGTGACAGACCCTTGCAGACCCTCACCTGCACTCCTCGCCCTCCAGCAGCTTGCGGTAGGTGGCAATCTCCACATCCAGGGCTAGTTTGGTGCTCATCAGCTCCTGGTGCTCCCGCAGCATCCGACCCAGCTCCTCCTTGCTCAGGTGCAAGGCACCCTCCAGCTCATCCAACTTGGCCCGAGCATCCTTCAGGGCACAGTCTCCCCGCTGCTCGGCATCAGCGATGGCAGTCTCCAGGTTGGAGCACTGAGGAGAAAGAGGGCATGGTGCTTGAGATAGAGCATAGTTTGGAGGGTCTGCTCAGTTCTGATTGATAGTAAAGGCTTTGAGGTCCCCCTGGCCTATACAGTTGACTCCAGGCATAGTCCACCAGCTGACACCTAGGCACAGGAAGGCGGAGTGCCCTTAATTGGGGGTACTGGGCAGATGGGCTACCTGGGCATATCCCTGCTCTCTCCCTCCTGGTCTGTAACATCAGCTCTGAGATTCTAGTGTCAATCCTGGAAAAAGTCTCTGGGTAGTTGGTTTTCATTTTGCCCCACAATCTGAAAGTTGTTTTGTGTCATCCTTTAAGTCATAGAAAAGAAATTGAGGACTAATACAGTTCCTATGAATAAAATACATGTTCAATAAGCCTGCCACACTGAGAATCTGGCCTCCAGAGCTGCATGGAGAATCATGCTGCAGGGGCCCAGCCATGATAGGTGCATTTACATAACGAAAACAGGATTTACAAGTTTGCAAACATAGAGCTGGTAGATAGAAACAGGGACTTGCAGGAGGAAGCTGCAGGTGGAGCTCCAGGCTGCATGCATGCCTGTGGAAGCTGCCAAGATGTCTTTGCACCTTTTGATCTTGAATGTGTGTGTTATGGTCACCTGGTGATGATTTTGGTGGAACCTAAACATCTGACTTCTCTGTTCTTCTGGAGCCAAACTGGCTTCACCCCAAAGAGGTGGAGATGGGATTCTATACTGCTGAGCAGCTGGAGATCCCTCCTCTGCCTGGAAGTCCCCCTGCCCCATACCATGTTAGCACCCAAGATGTTTTGGGTAAGGGGTTCACACCCACAGCAGATGCCTGGGACCCAGCTGTTCAACTGTGTCCCATTCTTGAGACATTGGAGGTCTCATTATTCAGGAGTTAGCTATAACCTCTGTGACCCAAATTTAATAAAATGCCCTGAACTCAATCAAATTCACTGACCACATGTCCTCAGGGTGAGTCAAAAATTTAGATCTTGCGTGTGTTGTGAATTGAAAGGACAAAAAAATGTTCAAAATCTCTGCAGCAATTAGCAGGGGGCATGGAAGTCCCAGGGAGTCTGCTCATGAAATATGGATTTCTTTGAGAAGACACAGCACATCAGGAAAGCACCTCAGATAAGGGCCTTCCAGGAGCTACAAGAGGGACAAGGAAAGGTACCCCCAGTAGTTCCACAAGGAGGAGATGTCCTCAACCTAAGGAGATGTCCTAAATTGGGTGGCATTTTGATGACAAAAGTCACTTCTGGTCATTCCCTCACCTAACCATGAAGGGGTAGTGTTTTGTCAGGTAAACATCATAATCAGATGTTGAAGGTATTATAAGCACCTAGTTTTTCTTTGATTTATGCAGAATTTAATTAAATAAAGTAACATATAAAAAACTGAAAACCTTCACTTTGAGATCAGGAACAAGGTAAGGCTGTCTACTCTCACCAGTGCTTTACAGTATAATACTGGAAGTCCTAGCTAGAGTAATAAGGCAAGAGTAGGACATTAAGAGTAGGATATTACAAGGAGTTAAAATAGGGAAGAGAGAAGTAAAATTATTACTGTTTACATATGAATGATAATTTATATGGAAAACCCTAAAAACTCTACAGAAAAACTAATGAAAATAATAAACCAGTTCAGGAAGACAGCTGAAATCAACACACAAAAATCAGTCACCTTCTTATATGCAAAAAAACAGTCTGAAGAAGAAATTAAGAAAACCATTCCATTTACAATTGTACCAACAGAAATTAAATACCTGGGAATAAACTTAACAGAAGACGTGAAAGACCTATATAATGAGCACTATAAAACATTGCCTAAAAGACATAGAAGACACAAAGAAATGGAAAGACATCCCCTGCTCATGGATTAGAAGAATCAACATTATCAAAATGGCCATCCTACCAAAAGCAATCTACAGATTCATGCAATTTCAATAAAAATCTCAACGATATTCTTTAAAGAAATAGAAGAAATCCTATTGAAAATCATATGGAATAGTAAAAACTTCTAATAGCCAAAGCTCTCCTGAACAAAAGGAGAGAGAATGGAGGGTATGCACTCCCAGACTTTAAATTATACTACAAAGCCATATTAATTAAGACAGCATGGTACTGGAATAAAAACAGACACACAGACCAATGGAACAGAATTGAAAGTCCAGAAATAAAGCTTCACATGTATAGTCAATTAATCTTCAACAAAGGGGCAAAAAATATATACAATGAAACAAGGATAGTCTCTTCAACAAATGGTGCTGGGAAAACTGGACTACTACATGCAAAAGAATGAATCTAGACTACTCCCTCATACTATACAAATAAAACCCAACTCAAAATGGATAAAAGATTTGGAGGTAAGATCTGGAACCATAATTACATAAAAGAAAACATTGGCAAAAGACTCCAAGACTTACACTTCAGAAACTTCTTTCAGGACAGATATATAGATGCTAAAAAAAGAAATGAAGGAAAACATAAACAGCTGAAACTACATCAAACTAAAAAGCTTCTGTACAGCAAAAGAGATAATAGCCAAAACAAAAAGAAATCCAATGGAGGGGGGGGCAGAGAAAGTTTCTGTACAGCAAAAGAGACAATGACCAACACAAAAAGAAACTCAATGGAATGGGGAAAAAATTTGCACTCCATACAAGTGATAAAGATCTGATAACAAAGATCCATAAAGAACTCATACAAACAAAACAAAACAAAAAGCCCAGTCAAAAATTGGGGCAAAGAGCTAAAAAGACACTTCTTGAAAGAAGAAATACAAATGACCAAAAGACATATGAAGAAATGCTCAACATCACTAATAATCACGGAAATGCAAATCAACCACAATGAGATACCATCTCACACCAGTAAGAGTGGCCCATATTTTAGAAAATGGGCAATAACAAGTAGATGTGAAAAGAAAGGAACACTTTTACACTGCTGGTGGGAATGTGAACTGGTTCTGCCACTATGGAAAGCTACATGGAAGATCCTTAAAGTAATGAAAATGGAACTACCATTTGATCCAGCAACCCCACTTCTGGGAAACTACCTGAAGGATATAAAAACCCTAATTCAAAAGAACACCTATACTCAGATGTTTATTTCAACACTATTTACAATAGCCAGGATGTGGTAACAACCCAAATGTCCCAAAACTGAAAAAGAGAAATACAGGATGGTCTCACTTATATGAAGGATATAGGTAAAAGAAACAAACAAATGGACAAGAAAAATGTAAAACTGTCAGTAAAGCTGAAGCATAGAGCAAAAGAGGGGAAAGGGGTAAAATCGGGAGATGGATGGACACAAGAGATTAAGATGGTTCACTGGTGATACGGTGGTGGGAGAACCTCAGGGTAGACAATGATGAAAATACACACACACACACACACAATCAATTAAAAAATAAACTTTAAAAATCAGTCAATCAATCAATCATCATAAGTGTTTATGTATTGATGCTCTTTCTTCTTTCCAGCACAAAGCAAGAGTGTGCTCATGCAGGGGAGGGGTAGGCAGGGCAATGCTGCGTCTTGACTGGCCCAGGAATTCTGGGACCTTAAATCCAGTGCTGGCCTCCACAAACCCTGGGAAACGCCTAGGTTTGCTTGCTTGGGAACAGCAAGTGTGACCTCCGTAAAGTCTCCCACAGGTAGGGGAACTCAGGGCAGTGACCCCAGAACAGCCACAGGGAAGGGCAAACAGAGAGCAAAGCCCTGAACCAAGCTTAGTGTGGGAGGATCCCACACACACACTCTTTCCTCAAATTCAGTACTAGACTCTTCTCCAAACCTGGGTTGTCGTGTGAAGCCTCCCAACAGCTTCCCTTTATCTACTCTAGCTAAGCATCATTTAGTTTTGAAAGTCACTCACAACCCTCCTCTTCCTATCTGATGGCATCCTGCCCCCATCCAGTACAGGCCTTTTCTCATGGAAGGCAATCTTCCCCCTCACACACACCTTGCACATGCCTACCCCAAAGGCCCCGCTCCTGCTGTCTCCTCAAGGGGATCCCTTTCCTGCTGCCTTCTACACCCAATTCCAGTGTAATCCATCTTCTGCAGAAAGTCTCACTTGGGTCCTCATTTCACCCAAATGCTTCCAAGCCCCTACAGCCCCTATATCGGTGCTGCCCATTGGGGGTAGGCATCCTTCCATGAAGGCCCAGACTGTCCCCAGGGCCCTAAGGAGGGACAGGCCTTACTTACCCTTTCTCCATAGCTGGTCTCATACAGATTGATGCTCAAAGAACCTGTAAGCCAATTCCCTTGACAAAACCCACCTGTTTTTTCACATTCCCTATCTCTGAGCGGATCCGCTGGATTAGCCGGTTGAGCTCTGAGATCTCAGCCTTGGTGAGTTTGAGGTCATCCCCGTGCCGGCCAGCTGTGAGCTGCAGCTCCTGGATCTGAGGGTGGGGATCAGAGCACAGCACAACTGAGAATATACCTTTCTGAAGGGTGTTTGGCATTGGAGCAGGACAGGTTGGGGGGGGATGACCACATGCCATTCTTATTTTTCTCAGGGTCCAGGTAGTGTAGACACAAACAAAAGAGGGGTGAAGGAAGAAGAGGGAGGAGGAAAAAGACAATCCTTCCCTTCTGCCCCAGTTCTAGGACCCTCGATTCTCAAATGTGAGAGCTTTGGTGGAGTTTGGATGTTCTTGTTCTCATTTTGACAAAGTTAGAAACAAGGAGAAAAGCCAAGATGTTGAATTATCTATAGAAAGAATGTCAGGGTTTTATAAGGACTGTAACTGTGTAAGCTCCACTGGCAGTAAGGGCTGTGGCAAGGGAAGGGTTAAGCTGCATTGATACTCTTGACATATCCTATACTGTGTTTGATTCCCCTGGACCACCAGGAGCTCATTCTACAAAGCCTACTGCAAGATGAAGGGGGTCTCTGCTCAGTCTGAATCTGCATGCATACATCTGCATGCATACATACACGTGTGCAAATGTACACATGTCCATGTGCACATGTACACCTGGCTCCAGCTCACCTTGGTCTGGTACAGCGCCTCCGCCTCGGCCTTGCTCTTCAGGGCAATCTCCTCATACTGGTTGCGGACCTCAGCAATGATGCTGTCCAGGTCCAGGTCCCGGTTGTTGTCCATGGACAGGATGACGGACGTGTCGCTGATGTGGGACTGGAGCTGAGCAATCTCCTAGAGGACATTCAGGGAGTGGAGCTAGTTAGAGGTCTCTGTGAGGGGGGATTCTTCAGGCCCATCCTGAAAATCCTCCATGTACCCTTTCTGCTGTTCCTTAGCATTCGAACTTTGCCTTCAGCAGAACCAGCCAGTGTTTAATGAGCATGGGCTCTCGCGGTGTGGACCCCTGCGCCATCATGCCCTTGGCATGGCCCCCACCTTATTCCACTCTGCACTTTATCCCACAGACTCAAATCTGAGCCTATGTGGCCCTCAGAATCTTCTAAGGAGGCAGTAGCAACCTCCCCCGGTCCCCTCAAAGCCCTAAGTTGTACTTGTTCTGCTCCTTCTTACTGAAGCATCAAGCCCATGCAGCACTTAGTAAGAGCTTCCACATCTTTCCTCAGGAACCCTGCCTGCCAAATCAGCAGAATTGACCATTCTTTCTCCACTCTCCCCAAAGCTCGTCTACATGCTGTTTCCCATCCAGATTGTGAATTACTGGAAGACAAGAATCACTTATTCTCCATCATGGTCTCTTCAAAGCCTACCTCATTGCTTGGCACATAGCAGAATCTCAACAAATGTCAGCTGTACTGAGTTGAAAGCACTCCTCTGCTTTCAACTGCACAGAGCCATGCAGTTGCAGTCTGCTCATGAGAGCAGCAGACCACACAGAAGAACCTTCAGTCCTTACCCCTTCATAGAGGCACTTGAAGAATTTGATCTGGTCTGTCAAGGAGTCCACCTTGACCTGGAGCTCCACCTTGTTCATGTAGGCTGCATCCACGTCCTGGGGACACACAAAGGGACTGCCTGTCTTCCCTTTGTACCCTTCCTGGCTGCCACAGGGCATCTCAGGCCCCCTCCCTCCCAGCATGCTCTCCGTGCTCCACAGGGAGGACTACAAACTGGAGAGCAAACCAAACAACTCACAGCATCATGCCCCCCCCCCCACACACACACACAGGAACACTCCAGACTCTGGGAACAGCATGCTCCCTGGGAGACAGGAGCTGGAATTGGGCTCCTGCCCAGTGACTCAGGGTCCTTTCCCAGCCTATATACATTGCTGCACAGGTGCTCAGGAGACCCTCTGCCTTCCCCAGCCCTTCCTCCACCCCTCTCACCTTCTTGAGCACCACAAACTCATTCTCAGCAGCCGTGCGTCTGTTGATCTCCAGTTCATACCTGCAGGGGACAAGAGAAAGGAGACAACATGTACTAGCATCGCTCAATTCTGCAAGCACTCCCTAAGTAAGGTAGAGACCACCTATGTGCCAAAAGCTGCAAGATGGTGGTATTCCGACTAGGGTCCATGTACCCCTGGGGCATGCAGGCCTGCCTAAAGAGGACAGAACAAGGACAGGTTGGAAGGTATGGATTTCCAGCTCCCTGGTTCACAAGCTGTGTACCCGCATCTGCCCAGCACTACACCTGCACCCTGATGCCAGGTTAGCTCTGCTGTCTCGCCTCCACAACACCTGTTTCCTAGATATTTCAGTTCCCAGTGAGGCAAGGTTTGGGAAACAAGGTGTCTGGATGTGGATGGAATAGTCAGATGTAGGATGGATTGCCATCCTACAATGGGGAGGTGAGGGGCTTGACCATTTCCTTTAAAGACCTCACTATTTTCTCTTTCACACTATCAAAGGTATTATAGGATATTTGTGTAAATGGTCCACAGGTGAGAAATAATGCTAGAACGTGGCATTACATATACATTAACATGACCCTCACCCACACACATTAACATGAGTGATTCTTTTCAGCTTTCTGTTCCTTCTTCAGCATATGGCTAACCGCCCCACCTAAATGCATTGTTTTATGTCTGAAGCAGCACAGGTAAGGGAACTGGGTTATTGTTATATATATTGTTTTATATTAGTGGTTATATAAAATATGATGGGAACATTTTCTGAGGATGCCAGATTTTCCTAGTTACACTGGGATAAATACAGAAAACAGTTCATTTTAATTATCTCACATCTTATGTGTATCATTCAAAATAGTCTTAATCTATCAAGTTATATTACAATCAAGCTCTCTCATATTATCTTACAAAATATTTAATCTTATTTTTCTCTCACAAACAGAAACAAAAACATATGCTAGTTGCAGACCAAATTGTTTTTAAGTTTACATTTATCTAGTTAATAAATTTCTGGGAAAAGTTTGAGCATGATGACTATCAAAATTGGCAATGTTATAGTCATTAATTATTTATGTCTCAAAACCAAACACGATATTTCAACACATACACATTTATAAAGCAAAGCAATTGATAATACTATTGCCCTCATAAATAACTTAAAATCAAAAGTACATATTATAATGCATAATTGATAATTGACCTTGTTTTTGAACATAGATACATTAACTATATCATATATACATCATCTGATCTTGAAGGTTTTCAATAATGGACCATACAAGATATATTCATCCCTAGCTGATCACTCAGGGGACTTTATAATAGCCTCCAGAATGATTATTTATATTTTTATTTGAATAAGGGCAGGCTTTTTTTTTTTTTTTTTGACAGAAAATGACTCTATTTCTCTGGTTTGAAAAAGCTATCGTTTCTAGTTGAGCAAGATAGTAGATATTTTCTATTGAGAGCTAAATGGGCAGTTCTACAGTCTTGAAAAAGTATGTGTATAGACACATATAAAAATGTGGAATAAAAACATTAAATTGGCAAGGGTATATTAATGATGATGTTTTTGTTTGTTTTTAATTTTTATTTTCTTACATTGTTGTTCATTTTTGTATTATATTTGATCCCCCCCCCCTTGAATATAATCCCTAAGTCTCCTACTACCACATCACCTATTGTTCCTAGCCCTTCCAAGCCCTCTGGATGAAGGGTGATGCTAAGGGACAGAATTCATTGTATTGGCAGTAGTCAACTGAGGAGTCCAGGTTTGGAAACGCTTCTAGAATTTGAAAGGTAAATAGCCTCACTGATTAGAATATAAGTCCTTTTCACAAGTCAGGTGGTTTTCCTTTTTTGCTTTCAACAAAAAGAGAGAAGGAACTGAGTTGTCAATCCAAAGCTTGTAAGAAAACTCCTTAATGATGAATCAAGAGACATAGACACATAATCCTTCATGTAAGAAGCATATTTTGAAAGTGGGATACTTTGTAGGCATTTGAGAATCAATCAGCAAACAAGCAAATATACCTGCCCTCACAGAACAGAGAACAGGATAAGTCAAATTCTCAGAAGAATTAAAAAGAATACTGTGAGGAGAAAAAAAAAAAAAAAAAACAGAAACATCAGAAAGACATTTGAAAAAATAAGATCCACTGCTCATGTAAAATTCCTTCCATGAGAGTCTATTTACATGAGCATTTTCCCACCAATTCTGACACCTTTTGATTAACAATGGAAAGACTACAGGATTAGAATCCTATCTCAATATAACAAGAACCAGTGTTCACACAAGGATAACTAAGGCAGTTGGCAAAAGCATCTGCCCATTCAGCTCATTAAGAAATGTAATTCTAAGTTACTTCTCACTTCTTATGATAATGATTTAGCAAAATGAATAACACATTTTCTTGTTTACTTGACTTAGCTCAGTATAAATCTTTAAACATTAGAAAACTTACAATGCCTAGCAGTAAACTTTACGAACGTTGCTTGTAGATTTATGGCAGCTAAGGTGATCGGTAAAGAAATTTGCACCATTCAATGTATTGCTTTGGAACACAATTATGGGGGGAAATAACCTGAAATTGGAGGTCAAGGGAGGAAAGGACTGAGGTCAAGTTTATGATTTTCATTTTTCAATTTTGAGACAAACATTAAAATTGGTCAACAAAAAATAAGAACTGAATATTAATTAACTAGTGCCATTAAAATGGCAGAAGCAGATGTAAAGCACAAAAAAAGTTCCTTTACATGGACTTTATCAGTGAGTAGCCCCCAAAAGGGCTGTGTTCTGGCTCTTGGGCCCAGTGCAGGGGCAGATGGCAACCAGGCCTCCTGGCCCGACTACAGCCCTAGTAGTCTCGGGAGAAGTTACAGTTTTTAAAGCAGATCTTGTTCACTCACTTCCTAGATAAACCTCCAGATGGAGTCTATCTGACATACTGGGCACCTTGTACAAACCAGATACCTTAAAATACTTAATGTAGCCATCATCATTTTAAATGATAATTTTCATAAAATGCTTGAAATTGTGTCTTTGCAATTATTTAAGTTTATGATAAAAAAGACCCTCATGTCATTTTTTTAAATAGTGAGGTTTTGAAGAATTATTTTAGAATGTCTATGAGATCTATTACATCTACTGCCAGAGTGTCCAATTGTGCCGACGACATGCACTACCCACCTCAGGATCTCTTTGTTTTACAGGAAAGTAAACATACTGACACAAGGGTAGCCTATGATTAGAACCTCTTATAGTATATCGTAGAGAGATTTTTTTCTAAGTGGCTGAGGTCCTGCACGTGGGAGAAATTATGCTGAAATTAATTTTTAAAATAATAATCAATGCCATTAAGATTTCGTTTATCCTTTACTAATGCTAAACATTGTGCTTAGCTCTTCACACACATTATTTTATTTAATCCTCCATGGAATCCTATGAAGAGCATGTTATTATTATCTCTCAATTTTAAAAATGAGACCAAGACTTGCCCGTGGTGAAAAAACCAGTCACTGGTGAAACTAGAATGCAAATGCAAGACTTCTGCACATCAGGGAAACTATAACTTCCTTTGTCTAGTAGTTTGGTTCTTTTAAGAGTTGTGAGTGCATTACTTCCTGGCATGACCCTGGCAGTTCTTTTAGTGATAAGGCAAGTGTCAGTTATCTGATTTTGTAAATACTAAACCTCAAGCTCACAGGTGACTAAGAGACCCCCTTGGCCAGTGAGTGGTAATTCTAGCAGACCGGTCTTCCCAGTCCCGAAGGCCCAAGGGCAGCACAGCCTCTGGTCGGCCCTGACCTGGCAATCTGGGCTGTGCCTGGCAACCCCCTCTTCTCCCAAAATCCCTCTCAAATCCTCATTAGGTCCCAATAGCCACCTTAATTCCACTTAAGCTTGATTCACACTGAGTATTCATTTCCACATGCTGGGGCTCTTCAACCTTGTCCCTACAACCTGTGTGCTTTCAGAGGCTGAGGTCCATGTTCTTCCCAGGATCTGCATGCAGAGCATCATTCTCCCCTCGGGGGGAGGGGACTTCAAAATGGGCAGGTAGATTGCATGCATGTGGAGCAAGAAAAATTGCTCAGTCAGACCCTCTCCACCTCCTTGAATTGTGGCAGAAGAAATCTATTCCTGGAAATCCTGGCACCTGAGAGCAAACTTCTGAAACATCAGATCACACGAAGCCTTAACTTATCACTCTCTCCTTTGGCTATACTTACAAGGTTTGCTTCCAAGAACATTCTCAATATTCTCTTGATTTTTGTTTTTTGTTTCTTTGTTTTTATCAAATATTCTCCTTAATTATAGGATTCAGGAACACAGATATGCCTCAACATGTAAAAGTTTTAAAAACTCTTTTTTCCCCTAGCTTTAAACTTTGCTCTGGAGTTGGTAGCATATCTTATGTTCTGGAAACCCTCATAGAAATATTACTCAAGAGAAGCAATGCAGTCATCTTGGGTTGTCCACCTGATTTTGAGACAATTCATACACACATATGAATGAACACACTCAATCCTGTGCCTCCATTTCCAAAGCTAAAACTGAGCACACCATTTTCTAGGTCAATTGGAGCAGCATTTTGAATAGATCTTCTCTCCTCCTAAGCCTTGACCCATCTGGGTCCCTCTCCCTAGGAGGAAAGTAGTATTAATTCAGCAAGTAGCACTCTGTCAGCAAAGGAACTAAGGTGAAAATACTGGCTGCAAATGGAGGCTTCATCTGAAGTCAAGAGCCCACAGTAGTGGACCCTCGGCTCTTACACTCACCTCTTCTTGTAGTCCTCCACCAGGTCCTGCATGCTCCTTAGCTCCGAGTCCAGCCGCACCCTGTCCCCAGACAGCGCCTCCAGCCGCTTGCGCAGGTTGCTGATGAAGCCCTCGTAGATGGGTTCCAGGTTCTTCCTGCAGTTGTTCAGTTCCAGCTGCTGCAGCAGGTTCCACTTGGTCTCCAGCACCTGGTTCTGCTGCTCCAGGAACCGCACCTGGAACCCAAAGATGGTCAAAGCCCAGAATCACCATTTTGTTACCTGTCAGCAGTGGGGAGGGGGCCCTAGAAATCAGAAGCTGTCCTCCTCAGCGGGGATGGGAGGACAGGAAAGAATAAGACTCATCAGAGAGAGGATTCAGGCAGGGGGCAGGGGGTCATGTCCAACTGGTCCTCCGGGGACATGTCCAGCTGGTCCTCCTAGGCAAGAAAGACTCTCTAGTTTAAAAGTGGGACTAAGCAATGTTGGGCCTGCAATTGGGGATTATCATGTGACTGAGTAGCTTCTTCTCACTGTAGAGGCTGGTGCTTTCAAAGAGAAGGGAAATGGGGAACAGGGAGAAACAGAGGTGGGGAGTGGACTGGAAAGTCACTCTGGTATATTCCTTCTGCATACAGATGAAATCGGTTATTTCTTTTGTTTTCAAAGTCGATTATCACATCTTTACCAGGTTCCTTCACATCTGACCAAAGATTTCAAATTCTGGACTAACTTTAGGCCTTCTGCTACTCAAGAGCAAACATTCTCCTTCCCATGCAGCTCTCTAGCTTGAGGGAGAAAAAGCTGTTAGGGGCGAATGGACAGAGTGAGAAAGTGACCCTGTTCACTAGAGTAAAGGCTGTTTCTTCCACTCCTCCTCTCTCCTTTCTAACCACTTCACTTCCTCTTCCCCGGCAGAGTGGTGAGGAACACAGTCTACTGTGAACTGTCATTATTCTTAGCTGCTCTCTCTTAGTTTGCTCATCTCCAAGACAGAAGATAATAGAATCATGGGCTGGCACTTTGAATGAGAACCCATGGCATTTGAGGAAGGACAGCCATTGTATGTCCTTCTTCACTCACCATACACCTGCTGCCCCAAGGAGCGCCAAGAGAAGCCCAGCCCATTTGCTGGGGTCCCAGCTTCTGAATGCCCAGAGACAGCTTCTCTGTTGCCTAATGCTGAGTACCTAATACACACACACACACACATACACACACACACACACCACATAACTTGACATACTCTCCTTCCTAATCTCACCTCAGCCCTACCCTTCGATTTTCGGGTTCTTTTCTCTCCCTTCCTCTAGAACCCCTGCTGTCTTACACTCCATCCCATTCTAACCTTCCAAGGCCCTCCTCACTGACAAGGCACAGTGTCTTGAGACACTGCCTGCCTTGTCCCTCTAGCGCCCCTGTCCTGATCAATGTCCCCTTCTCCTTTTCTGACAGGAAGCATCCTCAGAGAACTCACCCCACACCTCCCCTGTCACCAAAAGGAAGAAAAGAAGTTTCCTTTTCCAGGGAATGTGTGTCAATCGCGGTTCTAAGCACTTTGTAGACAGCCAAAGTCACCATCAATAAGAGGGGTCGGTGGGGGAGCCACTGTTAGAGCTGCTTCATGAAGGAGAAAAGGAGCTCAGAGAGGAGCTACCCAGCTCCCACCCAGCTGTCAGTGGCAGAACCACACCCAGTGTCCACGGGCACCCCACGCAGGCCAGGCAGATGCTTGAGGACCCACCTTGTCGATGAAGGAGGCGAACTTGTTGTTCAGAGCCTTGATCTGCTCCCGCTCCTGGGCCCGCACCTTCTGGATCTCGGGGTCCAACTCCATGTTGAGGGGGGCCAGGAGGCTCTTGTTGACTGTGACCTGAGGGATGCCACCAGGTGGGCACACAGATGGACACGCAGGCCCCAGCCCAGCGCTGCCGAAGACAGTGCCCACGAAGCCTGCCACACGGCCACCAGTGCCCGCACAGTGGCCCAGCGTGTAGGTACCACCCCGCCCGGCCCCTGCACTCAGGGCAAGACGCCGGCTGCCCCCCATGCTGAAGACACTCCTGCTGCCAAAGGCTGCAGAGCTCTTAACACCAGCCCGGAACGAGGCGGAGCTGCCGCTGACTCTGCTTGAGATGATGGCTGAGCAGCCACTGAAGCCCAGGCGCTCCCCGCTGGAGTAGTGGTGCAGCTGGCGGCTCATGGCTGAGAGGTGGAAACTCAGGCTGCTGGCAGTGAAGGGAGACAGGACAGGGGTGCACAGAGTGGCTGGACTTGCCCTCCTGCCTCTCCCCTTAAATAGGGAGGCTCAGGGCTGGGCCTGCTGGAGTCAGCCTAATTTGTAGGTCTGGAAAAATCTTATGGGCCACATGGGGCCTCTTGGATTCTTTGTTAAGGAAATTACCATGCCCTCGCTGAGATTTTTGTCTCTTCCTCCTGAACTCCCCATGAATTGCCTATAAAAATGGCCCAGACCCTGCATTTTCTTTGCTTACCTCAGCATTATAGTAATTTGGTTCTCTTATCTCCACTCGCTGCCCTCCAATTACTAGGGTTACCACTGCCAAGAATTCCAGTGCAAGCTTCCAGTGGGTCTGGCCTTTGGGGTGGAATGGAGGTGACGGGAGCAAGAGGATAAAGGGGACAGATGTCCAGGTTGGGTCTCTCCAGACCATGAACAAGGTCAATAATAACCCATGCAAATGGCCTTTAGCCTGCTTATGCCCAGCTGTTCCCTGCAGCTCTGGGTAAAGACAGCTCTGTGCTGAGTACAGAAAGCTCTACAGATAGAGACATCTGCCTATCTGGGGTGGGGGAGGGGGGGTCTTCCCATTTTCTGAGGGAGGAAGTCATAGACAAAGTCAGGAAGAGCTCTGGTCACAAGTGTTGGTTCTGGACCTGAGCTAAAAAGTTTCTCCAGAGCAGCCTTTCTGGAATAAGAGTGTGGGGGACACTGGCTGGGCAGAGACAGTTAGCAGGTCTTTCCTGAGCTGTTTGTCTGTCGTTTCCCTTCAATAGCTGAAGAGGCCCGTGTGTTCAAACTAGGACACTACTGCCCTGGTGTCTCAGATTCTGAATCAAAATGATGAGCTATCCAGGAAGGGGTCAAGGGCCAAGGAAGACTCTGCCAACGTGCTGGCAAAGGCGAGTTTCTATTGCTTCATTCCATGCCAACTCAGGAATATCTTTCTTCAACCTAATCCAATTTTTCTTTCTTCAATCTAACTTGCTTTCACGTCTTTTCCTCCCTTACAAAGAGCCACTTTCCAGCTGCTGTTCTGGCATCCACATGGAGTTTGATTTCAACCTTCTTCTTAAGCCTGGGTGAGTCCTGGGAATGGGTGCCATTTCCCCCTCAGACAGGAGCGCCTCTGAGTTAACCTCTCCTTCCCCTCCTCCCCTGGTACTCAGCTCAAGCCTTCACACTGGGACATTCAGGAGCTGAACATGAATCAGACTGATGCTTACGACAAGAGTCATAGCTGTGACTTCAGTTATACCCTGGAGCCTGGACTCCCCTTGGGGCCCTCGCTGGCTGGCCAGATGGAACCTGGGGGTAATTGATGGACACAGCTTCCACTGAATCAATCACAGAGCATAATGACAGCTGAGTTGTTTACCCCGTGGGGAGCAGGGCTGTGGGGGCATTGGTGAGTAATTGTGATGGCGCCGGCCCCTGATGAACAGATAGAGGCTGGGGTGGCAGGGGTGGTGAAGTGGGTGGGCTTTCGGTGCTGCCAAAGAGAGGTGGTTATTGTCCTTCCTCTCTGGAGAGGGGAAGGTGGTGTCAGTGTGATTGGGGTAACATTGAGGAAGCTGCTATACTTTCCATTATTTCATGAGATTGCTCCCCGTACCCCATAATTTTAACCAGTCTGTTCCCTGCTCGCATAAGAAAGAATCTATTGATTCTGGTCATTAAGAATCAAAGGGGAAGAAAGAGGTTTAAGTTGAAACAGGAGAAACTTAATAGGATTGGCTTTGGATTAATTCTTTGGATTAAGTCTTTGGAAAGTCTTTGGATTAATTCTCCTGTTTTCTGGAAACTTTCTAGAAACTTTCTAAGAAGCAGGAACATGCCTCCTCTAGAACCAAGCCACATCTTCCCAGGGCTAGGGAACAGGTAGGATGACCTTTCCTTACTTTGCCATAAGGGCTGACTGGCTGGATGAATCAGGAATTGCTCAAGCCCCAGGCGCACCCCTCTCATGGCTCATGAAGACATGGTGACACAGTCAGCATCCAGAGACATCAGATGACTGGCACGTGGGCAGATCAAAGGGGTCTGAGACCTGAAAGAAGGATTCCCACTGCTCCCTTCTTCCTGATGGCAGCTCTCCATGTCCCCTTGAGCTCTCTGCCATTGGTTCTAACTGAGAGCAAGCCTGCTCTGGACAAGCCCACAGCAGCGGCCTGGTCAGCGAGATGACCACACTTTCAGTCTGGCACTTGGCTCTGGAGAGAAGAGTAGGTATCACACAGAAAAGAAACATGGCATGGAGTCCACGCAGATGTCCTACTGTGAGACAACCTGGGCTCATCCCCAGGCTGAGTGCCTCCTGTGGCTCCCAAGGGTGACGCAGAACTGTGACACAGGATGCTACTATCTATTTTTCACTTTTTAATATTTCAGAATTTTTATATGAACATATAATACTTTATAAACAAGTGATGTGTTTGAAACTAGAGAAAGAAAAGGAGGAAGACTTGTAAAGAGCCAGGGCACGGGGAATGAGAACGGACAACGAGAGAGATTTATGCAGTCAAAGAGGCTGGAACTGAATAGGAAGTATGCACCATCCACTTAGTTGATTACATTTTACAAATTTTATTTAAAGGGTGGAAAGAATGGTTTACTACTAGTTAAACAAGAGGAAGGAATGGTTTAGGCAAAATTGGATTAGGTAAAACATTAGTTTTTGTGGGATATTTAGGGGCAGGAGATTTATTTATTAATGTGTTGTTATCTCTTAAGGAATGTCACTTAGGGTTAATGCTGGAGCAATGAGGATACTGCTGCACACCAGATATCAATTATGCTATTTGTTTTTAGTGTTTTGAAGACACATAAGAGTGAAATGAAGTTTTCTTTATTCCCAGCATGAGTCTTGGCCAGTCTGAGCCTACAGCTCTTAACAAAGACTGGTTCTAGTATCAGAAATAAGGTACTGCTTTTATGAAAAAGCAAAACAAAATCTCTGCTTTCTAAACTTTCATTTGACCAGAGAAACCTCTCTTCAATAAATATTTGTTTTACCTAATCTAAATAATGTTTTACCTAATCTACATACTTATATTCATTTTCTACAAGACATTAAGATATGGCTGTGAGATATCTAGACGAACCAGGGTTTCAGGGAATGTATTTTAAGAAACACTGAACAAGTTCTCTCCATTTCACCACCAGGTTGACTAAAATTTCCTGAATCCAAACAGACCCACAGTATCTTTACAAAAACATGACAGGGATCTAAATATAATGAATATAATATCTGCCTGTCGATCTCTTGGCTGTCATTTGTTTAGCTTGACCCAGTTTGTGGCCCTACACCCCAGTTGTCATTGTTAACCCCGGGTCAGGTTATTCACATGGTCAGGTTATTCACATGGTCACAAGCTCTGTGTCAGGGGGACAAGCGGCCACTGCTGTTGATCACTTACAAGGAGAAGGGGTTGTGCCCGAGATGCCAGTGCTCCCCTGCGAAATCTCTTACCTCTTCCTTTCCCAGACTTCTTTGGAGATCACTGGCACTGGGGCCTTGCTAGCCAGCTCAGTGTGCGCTGAGCCATTAACAGTCCATGTGCTACCTCCATCTCTCTTCCTGGGCTGGTAATGTTGGTAGCCATATGCCCCATATGGCAGGGTGACAAGACAGGAGAGCAGGGTCCCTGAGACACCCACAGGAGAATGATCTTGTGGGAGAGCTGCCCTAGTGTGCCTCAAACAGTGAGACATGAACCCCTGTAGTGTTGGACTGAGACGCTGTGACTTCAGGGTTTGCCCAGAGCATACATATTGGTAGAATATCTCTCATTAAGTTGTGCTCTTTATCCTCAGTTCCTGTTCATCAACTGTCTTCTCTACTTCTCTTCCCACCTAAGCTCTTAACAGAACAGTCCATTCTGGTAGCACAGCGAAGGATGACAGTCACCATGACAACCATTTACTGAGCACTTACTATGTGCCTGGCAGTGAACTAAATAATTCTTGTACAAGCTTCCTAATTCTCACGAATACTTTACAAGGGAACTAACAGCATATAAAGAGGTTTATTACTAACCTCTTCAACAAACCAAGAAGCTGGGGCTCATGGAGAAGTACCTTGCTAAGTCACACACAGCCAGAGCAGAGGAGGACCCAAACCTGGGTCTGTTGGACACCCACAGTGTCCACCTCTCCATGAGCTCTGCAGCATTAAGTTCTAACTCCTTTACAGGCTTGAAAGTGTCTCTTCAAAGGGTCCTACTGTGCCCTGCCCCTTCCCCAGGCAGTCTTGGACTTGACTCCACACACGTGTCCCACTTCCACCTGCTTGTGCCTCTGGCTATAATGCCTGCTCCCTCCTCCTGTGCACCAGGAAACTCCACCCCATGGGAAACCCCACTACCCACATCACCCCTTTGTCAGTTTTCCCTGACCCCTGACATTCTCCACTCTCCTTGTGTTACCACTGTGTCTTCTTAGTTGCCACAACTTCACGGTCTCTCCAATAAAGGCATCAGCTGAGCTTATAGGGGTCTGTGTCCCTGAACCTACATGCAGCCCAGGATGGTGCTTTGTGGATACTCAGTGCTCTGACAACAGTTTCTTCACTGATGCCAGGAGCGTAGCCTGGGGACTGGTCACTTTATCAATCAATTTCCTTTTGGGCAATAAAACTGGTATCTGATTTATGTCTCCTTGATGTTTGGATTTTATCATCCCAGCAGCAAAACACTTCTTCCAATGAGTTCTTGCAGTTAATGTTCGAACCAAAGAGACTGAGAGCAAGAGTCTGTTTATACTAATATTTATTAAGTATGAACTTTGCAGCAGGAATTATACAAGACATCCTCATGTTGTCTCACTCAGTGCAGTAATGCTCTGTGGGTATTATTCTGCCCATTTTCTAGCTAGAGAAATAAGTCTCTAAGTGGTGGAAAGTTTTCTCATAATCATGTTAGTAACAGAGTCTGGCTCTGATGCAAGCTTAGTGATTCTAGGGCCCTCTGGTCCCACAGAAACCCTGTTCAGAGCCCAGAGCCCAGACTGCCTGGAACCGGCTCTTCCCCCAGGTCCTGCTGATCCTGACATCATTGTCAAAGCCTGAGCACTGTGGAGAAATCTCTGCTCTGAGAGACTTTCAGGAACTGTGTATCTGCCCCAATTCACACCCGTGACAGCCACACTCAGCCAGTGAAGCTGCTCTAAGGACCTCAGGAGGATGAGAGGCATTCATTTCCTTGCAGAGACTTTACCTCTGGCCTTTACCCAGAGGACACAGGACAGCCTCTCTTCCCGGAACTGGCCTTCCGCTGCCTCTGGATCAGCTTTGAATCTTGCCACAAGACCCATGTGGGCTCCCTCTTCCTTCCGATAGTCTGAATTTCTCAGAGCTTGCCCATTACCCTGAGCTATGGCCTGAGGAAACCATGGACTAGTGGGTGCGTCTGTGGGGAGGGGGACGAATCCTGAGTAACACAAATCCCGTGTGGGTGATGAGATCCCGTGTCTACGCAAGGACCTTTTTCTTTCAGGCCAAAAGATACCCTGAGGTCTATGAACAGGTTGGACACCAGCTGCCCTGTGTCCTATCTGCACAATCCATCTCCTCACGTAGAAGAGACAGGGCCGGAGAAGAGCCCCTTAAGAGAGAGAAGCACCCAGTCCTGCAAAAGTTCATGTTTATTGGTGAGATGCAGAAAGCAGTGGAGGCTGAAGGGTAAGAACCCACGCACTGAAGACATACACCCTTTCGTTGATAGCACCAGCCTGTGGGGGCTCCCCGCCATGGGGAATGCAGGGGATGCTGGAGACGTGTCCCTCAAGCTGGTGTTGCTCTGACCGGTGACGACGCTCATGGCCCATCAGAGAGACTGATGTCTCCTCTGCCTGGGCAGCTCATGGCCAAATAACTAGTTCACCTGGGCCTGGCAGAGTAGCAGAGGACAAGGTTGCCCTTGAATGCGGCCCCTCCTCTGTAAGAGGCCATCAGGTCAGAGAAAGGGTCTGGCCTTTGTCTTGAGCGATGCTTCAGGAAGGGGAGGCTGAGTTAAGAGGTGTCTTGGTACAGGGGCAGAAGAACGGGCCGGCTCCTGCCTCTAGATTAAGAAAGACTGAAAGACATGGAGAGCGGAGGAGAGGTCAGTAGCAAAGAAAAGTCAAAAGGAGATGATGACAAATGTGACAGTGGTTTCCTGGAAAATCCAGGCAATGGGGCACCAGGGCAAGTTGGACAGCTGTGGGCAGCTGGTCTTTCACTCTATCTTGTGGTTTTCTTGGTTGGTGAACTCAGAGCTGAGGTCTTCCCTGAGGGATCCTTGAAGTCACTCGCGCTCCCCAGCCTGGTTTTGGCCTCCCCTCGGGGGCTGCAGTTCCCACTGCCAGTGACACAGCCCCCAGAGAGCATGCCATAGCCCCCTCCTACAGAGCTGGGCCGGTAGCCAAAGGTCCCCGCACCGCTGAACCCAAAGCCAGCCCCTGCACCCGAGGTCCCGGCTGCAGAGCTGCTGATGACCGCTGTGGGGGACAGAGAGAGGAAGGTCAATTTAGGTGTCCTCCAGATGACCAGGGGCCCCAAGTCCCTGCCCACCTCTCAGACCCAACTAGTCTAAATGGCTTCTCTTAAACAAATACGTCACATCAATCATGGACCTGGGTTTAGAGACACGTGCTCAATCCCCAAGTAGCCCAGATCCCACAGAGCCCCCAAATCAGACACCTCATTCTTTGAACAAACAAGAGTAGTAAAAGTAAGTTTTCCCCAAAGAACAGAGGTTGCCCAGGCATCACATAAGCCTGCTGCAATTAACTACAGGATACAGGTTCGGTTTTCTCCAAAGAATTATCTATTCTTGAGTTAAGGGATTTCCTCGAGCTGCCTCAGAAGTCTGACTGTACACAGGGGATTCAGAACTGAAGCTGGTCACATGCTGCCTATCTGCCCCAGGTCTCCACTCCCCAGAGAAAGTGGCATTGTCCCTGCTCTCAGCTGCATCAGCCAGTTGGGGGAGAGTGTTTCACACCAGCACAGGTGAGATTCCTGGGGAGGGGCCCATGGAAAGCACTGGAATGTGATGAGATTTGACTCCAGGAGGGCAGGAGGCAGTCTCAGAGTTGGTGCTGTACAGGCAGAGCCCAGGCTATTTCCCAGGGTGGACACCCCTTACTTTGCATTCATGATTGAGCTAAGATCTCCCCTCAAAAGTAAAATACTCACAAATGCTCACAGAGTTGGTGTGTTCCCCAGACATCCTGCATGGAGAGGAAGAGAAACACAGGTGACCCCACCATGCAGACACTGAGCGCCCCCCTGAAGCTTGAAATCACCTGCAGCTCAGCCTCCAAAGCCCTCCAGTCGGCCAGGCAGCAGCCACTGTCCTCTGTCCTCCCTTCTCATCACCCTCCCTCTTCAGAGACATGTGGATTTGCAGACCCCACAAGCAAACCACCTTATTCCTGCTGGGTTTCTCTCTAGTCCACTTCTTCATTGTCATGAGGCCACAGCCCACATGAATACACACGTGGAAATACATATTAGCATCAAAAGTTGCCACTAGTGAAGGAAAAGTGCTTTTATAGAAGCAGTCCCTTCTTTCAAGGTCACGTCTATAAAATGGTGCTGGGAGACAAGAGGGCTTTCCAGTGTTGTGCTTCAGAGGTCCCTCTTGCAACTGTTGCCTAATCAGATACAACTCATGCTCTTATACATTCAGCACTTCTCATTGATTCTGCCTTTCTCTTACGTATTTCTCTTAAAAGGATATTTTATATCAGTAGGATAAATAGAAAACTATAGCTTGATCAAAAAATATCTTTTTTTAAAAGGCAGCAATAAAAATAAATAACATGAAAACAAAGCAAATTTTAAATCTTGGGCCAGGTAAGATGTGCCCATAGTCTCTGAACATGGGATCTGCTGTCTCGTTCAAGAGGGATGTTTCCAAGTGCCAGGCAGTGTTGTAGACATGACAGCACCACAGCGGGACTTTCTCCCTGTCCTTGCCGTAAAGAAGATCACTGTCTCATCATCTGATGGGATGTAATTTCAGACTGTATTTGTGAGTAGCCTGAACAGTTTCTCTAGGGCCTCCAGCAGCCACCCCTGCCCCTGGGAACTGGGTCAGTCAGAGGGTTCGGGAAGTTCTTGTGCCCACCTGCACTCCTCGCCCTCCAGCAGCTTGCGGTAGGTGGCGATCTCAATGTCCAGGGCCAACTTGGTGCTCATCAGCTCCTGGTGCTCCCGCAGCATCCGACCCAGCTCCTCCTTGCTCTGGTGCAGGGCGTTCTCTAGTTCATCCAGCTTGGCCCGGGCGTCCTTCAGGGCACAGTCCCCCCGCTGCTCAGCATCAGCGATGGCCGTCTCCAGGTTGGAGCACTGAGGGGCAGGAAGTAGCATTTCCCCTGAACTCTTGAGCCCTGCTTCACACACACACACACACACACACACACACACACACCATGTGCTCAGAGGTGGCCAGCCCTCTGCCCCACCTCCCTTCCTGGAGCAGAGACCCAGCCACACCCTATGATGGACTCATGTCAGCTGGGACTCAGAGACATGTTACTCTCAACCTTGCCTTTCTAAAAAGACTCCTCCAATTTTCTCAGACTTCATGAGGGAGCTAAGTGTGGAATGAGAGCAGGGAATCTATTTGAGGAAGTGGGGTTTTAGGTGGAAGACCAAGAAAAGGAAGTCAGGGAGCTTAGGGGGCATGACAGGCAATTCACTCCTCCCATGTGAGAGGAAAGCCAGGAAAACCCCACCTGCTTCTTCACACTCTCGATCTCTGAGCGCAGCCTCTGGATGAGCCGGGTCAGTTCTGAGATCTCATTCTTGGTGTGTTTGAGGTCGTCCCCGTGCCGGCCGGCTGCCAGCTGCAGCTCCTGGAACTAGAGGAAGAGGGGCCAAAGCAGGAACCTGAGCTCAGGGCCTCACCAAGTTCAGCTGTGCAGACAGTGCCTGTGCCTGGGACTGTGGCAAAGGTGGGTAGGGATCCCCAACTTCAGGTCTATCTACAACCCCCCCACTCAATCCCTATTCATTGGATTTGTTTGCCTCAAGCACAGTTGATTTCACTGATGATTAGACTTAATATAAAACCATGAAACCCTATGCTTTCCATACTTTTTAATACACAATTCCTTAAAAACCCTTCAAAGTCAAAGTCAAGTTCAAACTTCAGGAATGGCATCAAAGTGCTTGTAGATCTAACATCTACCAGATTTTCTAGCCTCTTTCTCACTGCCCGGGCCCCTCACCTACCTGGCAGTCCATCTGAATCAAATCATTCCACACTCCCTGAATGTCTCTTGTGCTCTCAAGTCTCTACCTATGGTTGAACCTGTCCCTCCACTTGAAAAAACCTTCCCCTGCTTTGTAACTAGTTTAAATTCAGTCAGTGCAGTTACTTCCTCCAGGAAGTCTTCCCTGATGCCCTGCTTGGGTTACTTCTATCCCATAACCCATAGCATGCCAACTCACTTAACACACTGTGCCGTGATCACATGTGTCCATGTGTTCGCCATCAGACTCAGAGTAACTGGGTGGCAGGGATCCCTTTTAGTATTTGGTTTCCCAGTACTTAGCCCAGTGCTGGATAGTGCTCAAAGGAAATTTTAAAAGATGAATGAATGAGCCCAAGAGAGAACAGATGAACCTGTGACTTTCTTCCTTTCATAGACCTGACAGTCTTGCTGGCCATGAAGGGACATGTGTGTCTGGCAACTTTACTCTAATGCTGCTATTGATGAAGGTTGGGTCACCTACAAGTTTGGGGTTATTCTGCCTTGGACGTCATCCACTCAATGATCAATACAAAGGACGCCACTTCTGCACCAGAATTTGGCTTACGGGGGACACAGAAACATGCCACGGGCAGAATTCTGGTGACTGCCCTGCCTGTCTCTGTCTCTAAGTGCTTGGCCTTGTCAGCTGACTTCTATTTGGCCCCAGACTCAGGATTCCACTGAAAGTCGTCACATCCTATGGAAAGCAGAGGGGCTCCTCTCGGTGCTTTTAGGCTGGAGCTTTGGTACTGCCCTTGGGAGAGCACACAGGGGGTGCCAAGGTGGCCTTCGGTGACTCTGCAAGGGTGTATGAGCAGGATGGTCCTTCCTACACTGGCTGGGATGGAGGCACAAATCGCCAGCTCCAACACACACAGTGAGCTTCTCCACCCAAACCCTCACCATGAACGCTTCTTACAAGTCACTCCTGATTTTCTGTGTAGATGAACCAGAGGTCAGTCATCGGCATTCAGACCCCACTTGTTAGCTAAACGACCTTGGCAAGTTACCAAAACTTCCTGAACCCCGATTTCATCTTTAGATGAGAATAGTGACAAGTCCCTAGATGATTCCACGGCTATGACTACACCAACAAAATTCTGTTCCATGAGTGCTTGCCCAGAACTGGAGAGATGCAGGTGGAGATACCTCCCAAGAGCAAATGATCCAGAAATCATGTCTATACAGACCTGCCCAATTCTTCCAGAAGGAGCCAGGGTCACACACAGGGTGGTTAGGCTGTACACTCATGCCTGACCCTGACTTCCAGAGGGGGTGGGCCCTGGAGCTTGCACTGGGACTTCATCCAAAAGTCCTGGGCTTGAGGTCTCCTAGGCCTTGGAAACTTCCCTTCCTCCCACCCTGCTGGTCCACTCTTTCTGTCCCTGGAGCAGATGAGGCAGACAGAGGACAAGATAAGGTCTCAAGAGTGTGAATTTCCCTTGAGAAGGAGTCTGATAAATAGTAAGGAACAATTAGGAAGCTGCCATCTTGATCTGAGAGACCAAATTATCTAAAGAATCACTTCTCCACCCACAAGCCATTAGAGGACTCAAGATCTGAGGGACTCACACCCCCCTTTATCCTTGGAGTTGGACTTGAATGAAAAGGTAGAGTTACCTGATCTCAGATCACACTGAAGAGACCCCCTAATTTATTGTAATTAACTAAGGAGTTGAGATGCAAATGACCCATGCTTCTCTCCCAGACTCAGCTCAGAACTGCCTCCAGGAAGTTGGTAGCCACCTGCCCACCTGGTCCTGGGTCCCCAACTTCTGTCCCTCCACATCTCCTGGCTCTGCCACTGCAGTCACCACTGTGCTTTTGCACATGGCTGCCTTGACCTAAGTGGGTCGTTAAGGACACACTGTCTTCTCCTTTGGTTTCCTCTAGTGTCCGGACTGCACAGTGTTCCCAAAAAAGACTTGGGCCACAGTGGATCATGGGGCTAACCAGAGGCGTTCCCAACACCTGTGACTCGGGGCAGGTGTGCAGCCCACCTTGGTCTGGTAGAGGGACTCGGCCTCGGCCTTGCTCTTCAGGGCAATCTCCTCATACTGGGCCCGGACCTCCGTGATTATGCTGTCCAGGTCCAGTTTCCGGTTGTTGTCCATGGAGAGGATGACAGACGTGTCGCTGATGTGGGACTGGAGCTGAGTGATCTCCTAGAAGACAACAAGGAAGCATGCAGTGCCTTTTCTGAGTAGAGGAAGGTGCCAGAATGATGGCCCCATCCCAGCAGGAGACCCCCCCCATCTCCCCAAAAAGATGCAAACTTTATTCCCCAAAGCATCCAAGAATGGAGCAGACCAGACCAGAGACTCCAAACCACATCCAAAAACTGCTGAAAGGGTTTAAAGCTTCCCAAGAAAAAGTCAGCTCAGACACCTGTCTTCTGAGGCAACTGGGGAGTGGAGAAGGTGGAAGGGAAGCAGCCTGGCCCCCCACAAGAGACACTAAGGACAGGGGAGCTTAGGGGTACTCAACCAACAGGCTGACTTCTGAACCCAGAGGGTCAAAGAAGCAGTGGGATGGGTATAAGGACTCACCACCTCCACCCCTGAGGATTCCTTGCCCAAACAGAAAAATACCCACGCAGAGAGAAAACAGGCCAAAGTGGAACTATGTTTAGCTGAAAGTGACTTATGACTGCATGACTTCTGAAGGATGTAGGAGTTGGCCATCTGGAGGCCAAGCTGGGGATAATGGCACACATCATCTAGGGCCACCAGAATTAAGTGTCACTCTCCCCTTTATCGACAAAGTCCCCATCACCCAAATGTGAAACCCCGGGCCCTGAAAGTCACTGATGAGTAAGTAATATGACCACACTTGCACGTCTGTCCTTCCAGCAGACAGAGCTGGGGGGTGGAACCAGGGGCATCTTACCCCTTCATACAGGCACTTGAAGAACTTGATTTCTCGGTCCAGGGCGTCCACCTTGGCCTGCAGCTCCACCTTGCTCATGTAAGCTGCGTCCACGTCCTAAGGGCATCCGGAGATCCCATCCCCAGTGTCACCTTTGTCCAAGCCCAGTCAGGGCCCACCTAGGAAATGGTGCCCTAGTACTTGACTGTGACCAGCTGCTCCAGGGGATGGAGTCAAAACTCAAGGACAGGGACCAGTTCCATCCAGGACCCCCTGGAGACTGTGAGCTGCCGCATGCCTCAAGCTTCCCCTGCCCCACCTGAAAGGGAACCTTTAACTGCCTCTGTGTCTTGAGAAGAGGGTACAAGAGAGAAGGCTGACCCCAGGGCAGCCATTGAGCAACCACTGAGCCAAGGGCAGTCCTGTAATTCCCCAGCCACAGGCCATCATAAAGCACATCCTGTTCCTCAGGCCAAAGGGGCCTGATCAGGGATTGACTCTCTGGGCTCCAGCCTGTTTGCAACATGGCACGTTCTAGGTGAACACCAAGGGGTCCCATGTAAATGCCTCCAACCTCTGGGGCTCAGGCTCCAGGCCTCTTTTGGGAACACGCCCCTCAGCACCCTCTCCAGGGACACCCCTCTTCTCCCTTCTGCTCCACAGTGACTGAAAGGCATGCACCTCCTCCTCACCTTCTTAAGAACCACAAATTCATTCTCCGCTGTCGTACGCTTGTTTATTTCCTCTTCATACCTGCATGGAGGATGCCCAGTGAGCTGGGCCAACGTGGGGGGGGGTAGCAACGCTGCACCCTCACTTTAAGCAGGCATCATCCACACCTTTGCAGCTCTGACCAGCTCTAACTGGGGGCTCTTCAGTAGCACCAAAGGCAGGGTTTGATGTGACCCTGCCTTAGGCCAGGTGACTGGATAGCTGGGGTCTGCATTTTCTCTGATAGCTAAGTCCTGAGCAGATTCTTTCTCCTCTCACCCTGGGTCCAGCTCACATGTTGCTGACCCTTTCAGCCATGATCGTGGCACCACCCCAGTTGCCTAGTGTCCCAATAACCACCTCATCTCCAAGCATGAGTCCCCAAACAGTCAGAACTGTCCCCTAGACTAGAAGAGGGAGCTTGGTCCAACACTGGCGGGAAATGAAAGAGGAGCCCAAGAGAAGTGCCCACTCCCTGCCCTGCTGGGGGCACACTGAGCGAGCTTGGGAACCAGCAGGCTTTGAACTCCAAGTTCTCAGGGTCTCTTGATCAGGGATCCTGTCAAGCCAGTGGCTGCCTGTCAGGAAAGTCCTACCTCTGCTGCAGAGACTGGCTGTCTGCTCTCCATCCTCCAGCAGACTGAAGAAGCCCATATTACCTGGGCAGAGGAGCTCAGATGGTCCCTCTCACCTGAGCTCAGTTCCCATGAGGGCAGAGGCAGAGACCCCAGTGTTTGGTGGGAAAGCCCAGTCCTGGCAAGGGTCCCGGCTCACCTCTTCTTGTAGTCCTCCACCACGTCCCGCATGTTCCTCAGCTCCGAGTCCAGCCGCACCCTGTCCCCAGACAGCGCCTCCAGCTGCTTGCGCAGGTTGCTGATGTAGCCCTCCAGGATGGGCTCCAGGTTGTTCTTGCAGTTGTTCAGGTCCAGCTGCTGCAGCAGCTCCCACTTGGTCTCCAGCACCTGGTTCTGCTGCTCCAGGAACCGCACCTGGCACCCAAGTCAGCAGAGATGCAGTCCATGTCATTTCCCTTACCTGGACAGTAGCTGTGCCTTCCATGCTTCATTAGATTAGCCCTTGAAAAATGTCACCCATGCCTCTTCCCACCCAGAGCTCTTCGTCTAGGTGGGGGCAGAACCTAAGATCAAGAGGGACTCCCTCTGGTCAAGATCTGTCTCCTCCTCCCCTGCCTGAACACCTAACCAAGGCCAATGGCCAACCTAGGCCACCTCTCTAAGGGCCCTCCTTAACACAACAGCCTGGCCTTTATGCCTCTGCTTGGGGATGGGTAGCATGGCCCATGCTTTGCCATTCTCCATACCCTCAGGCATGACCTCTCCCAGCTCAGTCTGGGGCAAGTACTCAGCCCAACTGGTTGGAGTCTAGGGCTTTTCTACATTCACTATACTCTTAGAGCATTTCCTCAGGCATCAGCCAGCACAATCCTCCAGTGGCAGTCTGTGACTATACCCTAGCAATTCCTTGCTTGAAACCCTCTGATGGTTCCACAACACCAACAGGGTCAAGTTGAAATTCTTTCTTGTATTCTTTGCAATATGCCCATCAAACTCCCCTACCACCATTCTCACGTGTGCAACCCGATGAGAGAACTCTAGGCAAGAGCTCTCATACTGCACATAACTGCTCTTTCTCCCTAGCTGGCCTTTCCTGCCTCCATCTGCCAAGCCCCTGTTTCCCCACCTCCCTCACTGTCACCCCAGCAGGCCTCTCCTTCTCCCCTGAGCTCAGAAACTCAGCTTTCCAAGACCCTCCCACTGCTTTGTTCTCAAATGTGTGGTTCTCAAAGTTGCGTGCACATCAGCCTCACCTAGGGACTTGTTAACACAGCAGCAGTTGTTAACTCACCACCTCAGACTCCTGCCTCAGGAGGTAAGAGACAGGGCCCAAGAATGTGTATTTCCATCCAGTGCTCAGGTGATGCCACAGCTGCTGGTCCAGAGACCACTTTTGAGGACACGGCTCAAGCATACCACAGATTCCCAGTGCTCTTGCCTTGCAAGCCATGAGTCTACCTCATGGGTCTCATGAGAGAAAGAGCTGGGCCTTGTGATGCTCTAGATGACTCTGGGCACCAGGGGTGCCCCCAAGTTCCTCTTTGCGGGTTTCTAGCATTACAATCACCAATCCCCTGCTTCTCAACTCTGAAACCACATCTCCTGCCTCCTGGAACCTTTGTAGACTGAGCTTTCTAGTTGCTGACTCCTCTCTGACCCCCTACCCCCAGCACCACAGTCTCTTTGCTCTGTCCTCGGCTGTGTCTGCACCCTAATGGCCTTAGGGAGGTGTCCTGCCTCGCTCTGCCTGGAACCAGGACATGACAGTGGAGGGAGGGAGGTCTCCATGCCCGACTTGCTCCTGAAAATCCCACCTTGTCGATGAAGGAGGCGAACTTGTTGTTCAGAGCCTTGATCTGCTCCCGCTCCTGGGTGCGCACTTTCTGGATCTCGGGGTCCAGCTCCACGTTGAGGGGGGCCAGGAGGCTCTTGTTGATGGTGACTTGGTGGATGCCCCCTGGAGGGCACACAGCTGGACACGCGGGCCCCAGGGCCACACTACCAAACATGCTGCCCGCAAAGCCACTGGGCCGGTTTCGGCCAAACCCATAGACCCCTGCCCGCCCACTGCTGCCGGCCACGTTGAAAGAGATGCTCCGGGCACCCCCCAGACTGTAGAGGCTTCGGCTGCCGAAGCCCCCGCTGAGCCCTTTGCCCCCAGCCCGGTAGGAGGAAGAGCTGTTTCCGGAGATCACAGCCGAGCAGCCGCTGAAGCCCCCCTTGGCACCAGCTCCCGACCTGTAGGTGAATTGGCGGCTCATCCTGGGAGGCCAGAGAGTTGGAGTCGGATGCTGAGCCTTAGCTGAGAAACAATTCACCAACCTACGATCTCAGGCACCCCTTTATAGGGCTTCGACGGAACTGCTGCCCTAATTTGTGGGTTCAGTTTGCCTGGAAGCAAGAAATCATTTTCTCCCAGCAAAATCAGAGACACCAAGTAAATAACTTGAAAACTCCCAAACTGCTGGGCTTGCAAACCTTGCTCATGTAATTTCAGTCTTATCTAATAATTAGCCTGGCCAAATTATCCCTAGAAAGATCTTGGCTGGGAGGTTTGTCACAGTCTCAATTGCTCTTGGGAGTGGCAGAGTGGTAGAGGGGGCGGCTGGATTGCGGGGGTGCAGAGGGGAGACCTTTAATTGACAGTGTCATCGGTGAGAGATCTCCACTGCACCAGCATCAGATGGGCTGTGTCAGAGACCCTGGTTCGGCTGCTTTTATGTGGTTAGGAAGCGACTCCAAGGCCTGTCTTCCCAGGGCTCTTGAAAACAGTTCTCATAGAGGGTCAGAGTCACTGGAACCCTGCAGGGGGAGCCCGGCCCCCTCCCAGACTGCCAGCCCCCCTGCTCGGCCTCCCACCAGGCAGGTGTTCTGCTCCATCTTTGTTCCTGTAGCCTCACACTGCCCCCACCCTGTCCTTAATGACAACAATGCTGTTGCCACCAGTTGGTCTCACTCATATGTGTTATATAAAGAAACAACACAGGAACAGACGAACAAACTTTCAAAGTCCAACTGCAGGGCTGAGGTTACCAGGAGAGGGTAGGAAAAGGAAACAAAGTGGGGAGGAGGATCAAGGTACCAGGGTGGAAGATGACGGTGGGTGGGATGAACCTGTACTCCTAAAACATCTATATTGCTATAAACCCATGTTCCCTCAATAGACATAAAATAGAATAAAAATTTAGATCGAATGTTTATTGAGCACTAGAGAGAGAGAGAGAGAGAGAGTGAAGCACTGCCATCCCCCTTGAGGGTGCACTGGTGCAGCCTTCCCAGCAATCAAAGAGCTCCTGGCACCCTGATGCTCTTCCCACCCACTTTGTGGGCCCAGAGAAGAGCTGTGATGACTTATATTTCACCAGTAGGAAGACTGAAGACAGCAAGCATTTCATGAGCCCCTTCTTTGTAAGAATCCTGGTGGGTTCATGCACAGGCCACCATCCTGGGGTGCCCTGGGCTGGTCTTCGATCCCACATTCAGAACTCTGGGTGTCTTTGGTGCTGTGCAGCCAGCATGCATGCCTTATCCATCCATTCTAGATCAACACTGTTGAGGGCTGACTCAGTGCCAAGCACAGCACTAGGCTCTGGGGGTCAGAATCTGGGGGTCAGAATTCCGTCTTATCAGAATAAGATAGAATCTGGGTGGGGAGAGAAGAGATACTTGAATCTTACAAGAACCTAGATGTTACCAAAGTATGTGACCCCTAACCCCAAATACATCCAGAATAGACCGTTTCCCCATAAAAAATGCAATTATTTTGCTAACTGCAGCGCTTGTACAGTCTGGCCACCCCTCTTCTCCAGTCTGCGCAGAGATGACGGCTGCAGTCTATGTTTTATGAGAAAACGTGATAGTGTCTTACCTTGGTTATGCTGAATGACTGCCAGATTTAACCTTGCCTTCTTTTTCTCTTTAATCAAAACTGCTATTTTGCCACTAAGAAGAATCATTTTCTCAGTCCTATTTTCATACCAGCAATGGCACCTAGCAATCTTTTTGGTCTTTTTTCACTGAACCCAAAGATTCTGTTCCTCTGAAATTTCTTCAGAAGCACAATGTGTGAAGGCCAGCAAAGTGTGCTGTGATGAGAATGTGGCTTTTCAGGCAGAGTCACTCCATCACTGACTCCTTTCATCACTCCAGCATCCACGCAGACCAGCATGATTCAGATCCAGATCTCAGCAACTGCAAATAGCTGTCACCAACATTAAGGTCACACCCAAAGGGCTGACAGCAAGTGTTCACACCGTCCGACTCTGCAATGTGACCTGTGAATGCTGATGGATGCTCAGCCAGTCCTGCCCCTGCTCCCATACTGTGAACCGGCCACAGGGGTACACTGGGTGACTATCCTGGTCACCTCTCAATCCCACCGCTCCTGTCTGGCCACCTCCCCCAAACTACATCACTTCTCTGTTCTAATTCACTGCTCCAGGTGTGTGTCGATCTTCCCTGAAGCCCAAAAGTCCGTAAAGACAAGACCCAGGCCCCATCCTCCCATCAGCCCCCTTTGCTCACTGCCCAGAGCCACGAGGAGAAGGCAGGGAGAGGGCAAAAAGACCTAGAGTCCCCCTTGAGACCATCCCTCCCCCAAGGACAAGACCCTTCACACTTGACTTTTAAACTCTCCTGAGTAGACTTTGAAAAGGTGGGTCCCCACCAATTGGTCTCTTGGGAATCTACTCAAAAGAAACCTATATGTGGGTACAAAGGGACACCTGTGCTCGAATGTTTACTGCAGCACAATTTATAATCGCAAGGACATGGAAGCAACCTAAATGCCCTAAAACAGATGACTGGATGAAAAAAATGTGGTACATATACACAATGGAATATTACTCATCAATTAAAAATGACAAATTTGATGATTTTATAACAACATGGATGTACTTAGAAGGAATCATATTAGCAGAAATAAGTCAAGAAGAAAAAGACAGAAACCAAATGACTTCACTAACATAAGGGATACAGTGAAAAAATAAACAAAAGACTTGGGGAAAAGTCAAAACAAGCTAAGCACCAAACTGAAGAGCACAACTTTGAGCAGGAGGGAAAGGGGGGGGTGGAGGGGAGGGGGGGTAAACCCTGGGGATTACAATGTTGTGAAATTTATATATAAAAATAATAATAATAAATAAACATATTACTAATTTTTAAAAAAAGATAGAAATGTGGGTCCCTGGCATCACACACCCTACCATTGTTCTCACTAAGGGAAACAATGCCAACTGTGCCTTCATCTAGCCTTTGTCCTGTTACTAAATCAGACCACTTCCCAGAGGGGGCACTGTTGCCATCAGCCTTCACCAGGCCTCTAGATTTCTGGAAGATTTGGCATAGCAGTGGTAAAAACATCAACCTCCCATCACTCCCAGGGGCAATAAAATCACCTTATAAAAACTGCTCTCTATCACCCAGAAGATGGAATAGACACAATTTCACCGGTGCTGCCCTGGCCGAGGAAGTAATGTGAAAACCATTCCCACTTAGTGCAGCTATAAACCTTGACATTCTGTACACAGCAACATCAGAAGACTCTGGAACATGGAGAAAGAAGACACACTGGCCAGGAAACTCAGGAGCCAAGGGACATTGTACTAGTGAGTTTCCTTCATTTTCTATTTGTTTCTTGTACTTGAACTTGGAGCAGAAAAGAGCAGAAACTTGCAAGAGTGAGAATTATTTTCAAGAAAAAGAGGCTTTCTTGCTTCTTCAGCCCAGCTTACACCTTGGTGTCTCTGGGAGGAAGCATAAAAGGAGATACCTGGAAGAGATGCAAGGGAGGAGACAAGGATGTGCCACTTCCTGGTCCCTGGCAGAGATTATGGTGGCCATTGTTTTGACTTCGTGCTGTATAATTTGATGCATTTGAAATTCTGAGTCTCTCTTTTTACCCCAGTTCTCTAAAATCTGCCTTTATTTCCCTTCTTGGGGTTCCCTGACAGAAGATGCCTTTGGCTTGTGGTGAAGCTTTTTAACCCAATATCCTTGCTTCCAGCTGACCCTGTCTGACTGGGCATTTGCATGCAAGAGAATGGATAATTTGGGGAATTTTAGGTGTTTGTTAGGAATAACCTTCCTTCTTTTCTCTCTCTCTGCACACCAGTTCCACTAAAGTTCTTTCACACTAAGAGTTGATTTGGCCTTTGTGCCCACAGATGACCAGATCCCTTTAGAAAGTACAAGTTTGGGGGGCTCTGGGGGCCCCCTTGATCCTGTGGTAACAGTATTGGGTTAGAGGTGTCAACGGATCTTTTCTGGAGGATGTAGTTCAACTTAAAACAGACATAAAAATGTTATGCAATAAGAGAAAAATTAGATAACTGGGCTTCAGTTAATTAATGACATGGGACTCGAGGAAGCCCTACACAACACTGGAGCTGGCGCACACCAGACACCAAAATTCAAACAAACAAAAAAACCCTCAATCTAAGTCTTACACTTTATACCAAAATTAATTTCAGATAGATCATAGACTTAAGCACAAACTAAACCGAAATCCTTTTGGAGCTTAAGGATCTAGGGTGAGTTAAAGAGCTCTTTGAATTACTATTAAAAGAATGACTCATAAAAGGGAAAATCAACAAACTGGATTTTAACAAAACAAAACATTTTGCTCTCAAAAAGCTTTCTGTGAAAAAGTTTTTAAAATCCACTAAGATGATAAGAAAGTAAGCTACAGACTGAGAAAAAATGATCTATCAACTGTATCTCCAACAAATTACTGGTGTCTCGAATAAGGAACTCTGAAAATCCAACAATGAAGGAATGAGTAATCTCATTGGGAAATGAGCAGAAGCCATGAAGAGATTTCTTTGAAGGGGACAAACAGATGGCAACTAAGGACAAGAAAAGGTTTTAGCATTATTAGCCGTTCATTAACAGTACAAAGTCAAACCATAATGATTTATTGATACATGTCTATCAGAAAGCTAAAGTAAACTCAGGGCTAACACCAGCTGCTGCAAGGATTCAGAGAAACCCTCTGGTCTGGACACTGTGAGTGGGAATATAAATGTTACAACCACTCAGAAAAAAAGGTTAGTGATTTTTTTGGAATTAAATATGCAACTACCATATAACCCAGTCTGCCATATCCAAGAGAAATGAATCTGATATCCACGTGAAAACCTGTACTCAAAAGTTTACAGCAATTTTATTCATGATAGCTATAAAATGCAAACAATCCAGACACCCATGAATTGGTCACAAAACGTGGTAACTCCATAGCATGGAGAACTCAGCCATGAAAAAGAAGAAAATATTGACAGATGCCACCCCTTAGATGATTTATGCTGAATGTACAATCACAGAGATTCTATATTGTACATCCTGTGCGTTCCTGAAATATACAAGAGGAGGTGTCCTAGGAGAAAGGGGGTGTGTCTGTACAAAGAAGTAGGAAGGAAATGTTCTTTATCTCAATGTCAGTAACTAGATGGTGAGATTGTGCTTTCATTTTGCAACATTTATTAAGCACCAGCTATATACCAGATACTATTCTAAGCAACATTAATCTTCAAAATAACCCTATCAGAGAGGTATGATTAACAAATTACAGATTAGGTAATTGGGCACAGAGAGGGTAAGTCATTTGAACAAGGTCACTCAGCTGGGAGTCAGGAACAGAAGCCAAGTCAGCCGCTGTAGAGCCCATGCTACTTACTCAGCACTACAACCTGGAATCTTTTCTTAACAATCCTTTTCCCTCATCTTTGGGTTCTTACTCAAGAAGTCTAGGACAGGATCTGAACTTATGGAGTTTCTTATATTCCCTCACACTTGTTTTTTCTTGAGAGGCAGACCCACTCTTGGGGCCCTGCTTTTTAAGGACACAGTCATGGGCATCGTGTGATTTCAGTTCACATTCCGTTTGTCCAGAACTGAATTTCACAGCCCCAATTATTTAAAAAGGCTTGGAACTGTAATTTTTCAATGGGGTTGCACGTTCATCTCCAATTTCTGTTTCTTTTGAAGAAGGGAAGAAAGGATCTCTGGGCTCAAGCACACTCTTGTATCCACCTGTATCACTACACTGCTGGAAAGTGCAGTGCAGAGCCTGTGAGACAGGCAGTGGGAGCAAGGCTGGCCTTCCTGGCTTGTCTGAGGCTGAGTGCATTCTCAAGATCTGGATTTTCCATTTTAAAACTCCAAATGTCCCAGGAAACAGAACAAGTTAGTCAGTCTACCCAGAAAGACTTAACAATCTGGCCCCACGCACTCTTCCAAGTTCCACCAGTCAAGTTCTTATTAAGTTCCTTTGCATTTCAACCCATGTTTATTGCTCTCCTTTGTGCTTGAGTCTGGGCAAAGCAGTAGAGTGCCTTTCTGCTAGAAAAAAATCCCTGCTCCTAGATAAGGCCTTGGCTTCCAGGTTCCAGGTTTTAGCTCCCAGGGCACCTGATCAGGAAGTTGGCCATCTTCCTAGTCTGGCCCCTTGCTCCTGGTACACACTTCCTAGTAGACAAAGGTCTTGGTCACCTATTTTTTGTACCAGTGTCAAGGACAGAAACTTAACACATAGTAAGTGTTCAGTGGATGACTGAAGAAGGAATGTTGCCTCTCCAGGACCCTGGGGCTTGCTCAAACAAGAGCTCTGCCCACCCTCTGCCCAACCACCCTCCCCCCTCTCATGCTCAGAATAGAGCTCCATGCCTGGAAATAGAAGACCCTCCTTCCCAACCAACACTGCTGGGCTCCCTGGGGTGGGAACTCTTCCTTGGGGGAGTAGCAGATAAAGCAACAGAGTTGCCCTGTGACCTGAGCCCCCAAGCTACTGTTTACCATTCCACATCCCCTGGCCATTTACCTGATAACCATCCCTATATAATAATGATAGCAAAACGATTACCCCTTAATTAGACAATAATGACAGCAGTTTGGCTGCTGAGCCAAGCAAAGCTCCGGGACCTGAAGTTAATTATTTTCAAATTGTAGCTGAGCTTTCCCAATAAAGAGGGGAAGTAAAGGTCATTTCTGTCTACCTTCCAAAACTAAGCAGAAGTAACATGCTCTTCCAACAGGCCCCTCGATCCTTCCCTCAGCTCAATAACTGAGCAGGGAAGAGGAGAGCACGCATGTATTTGTATGTATCTAGAACAGTGACTGAGAGTGAACTCAGAACTCATCTAGTTAATGCATATGTGCAGTTTCCATGAAGTTTATTAGAAGTGTGGGAAAAGATGGGGGATGGATAGTTAGAAGCAGACAACTCTTGAAAAGGAAACAAGATACGAAAATCTTCCAATAGACAGGCTCCAGGGCTCAGTCCAAATTCCCGGGCACGGTGGCTCGTGCTTGTAAGCTTCAGCCTATGAAGCGGCCGGGGCTAGGGATCAAGGTTCGAGTCCCCCCTGGGGCACATAATGAGACCTAGTCCCAAAAAAATAGCTGGGCGTGGTGGTGCGCGCCTGTCATCCCAACTGCCTGGGAGCTGAGGCTGGGGATTGCTTGAGTCTGTGGTACACCGGGCAACAAGAGCCTGCGGTTCCACAGGCAAAAATAGAAAGACCTAGTCTCAAAACAAAACAAAACAAAACAAAATTCCCGATAGTACAATACATCACAGAGAGTCCAGGGCTCTGTTCACATCCCCCTAGTCCAGTCCTCCTTACCTCATACCCCTAAGTCTCAACCAAGTTTTTGTGACCCAAACCAACATCTAGACATCTAGACAACTCATTCCTGTGTGGATGTATGTGTGGATATAGGATGGATGAATGGAAGAATGGATGAATGGAAGGATGGATGGATGGATGGATGGATGGATGGATGGATGGATGGATGGATGGATGGATGGATGGATGGGTGGGTGGATGGGTGGATGGATAGACAGATAGGTGGATAACCTTCAGGGGTAGTCTAGCCAAGTCCTAGACAGGAATATCCCTTTGGTCTGGACTTCCCAGTCAGACCTTGAAGCGGGACCTGGCACCAGGCAAGCCCAAACAGATAAAAGGCACGAACTATCTCTTTCAATTTTCTTTTCAGTGTGTTGATTTGGATATTCTAAGTACTATACAGATGTTATTTTACACCTACAGATGTTATTTACACACCACCACCAACCATCACCATCCCTGTGTCCCCTGTCCCTTATCCACCTGCTACCTCAGCACCCTCAGACTATCCAGTTTTTGCTAGTGTTTTACATTGTCAAGGTGTCTGTTATATGAATGTCTAGTATTTGATTTTATCACTTTGACTAGTTGAGCTCCATCCTTCCATGTGCATTCCAGCCAACAGGCAGAGGAAGGATTGTGCTACCCTGCAAGGGCCCTTCCCAAAAGAAGGGCCACGTGATTCTCCTGCCTGAAACCTGCTGTTGGAACCCAGCTACAGCTGGCACATGGGCCACAAGAAGCCAAGTCTGGGCTTAGCTCAGGTTAGCCATGTGCCTGATGAAAATCAAATTCCCTGTTACTATGGAAGAATAGATAATTAGGTAGCATCACAAAGCTTGGGTAAGAGGCAGGTTGAGAAGATAACAGTGAATCTGGGACACAGATCTTTGGGAACAAGAGGAGATCTGTATTCTCCACAATCTGACCACTTGTGGAAGGAAGGGTGACCCTGGTGAGCTGAATGGTCGCCTGCAGTGACATCTATGAATGTTACCTTGTTTGGCAAAGCAATTTTTCGAGTGACTAAGCTAAGTGTTGTAAGATGGGAGGCTGTCCTGGATAGTCTGGGTGAACCATAAGGGTGAACACAGCTGCTCTTATAAGAAGGAGGCAGAGGAAGATTTGAGTGCAGAGGTAAAGTAATAGCAGAAGCAAAGATTGGAGTGAGTTCTTAAGAGAATGGAGGAAGGGCCAGAAACCTGAGAGTATAGGCAGCCACTAGAGACAGAAAAGGACAAGGTCACATTGTCCTCTACAGCCTCCTGAAGAAGCTCATGGGGCTCACATTGGGTTTTGAACCTGTGAGACCCATTTAGGATTTCTGATCTCCACAACTGTGGGAAGTTGTAAACTTCCAAACTGGTAGTATTATAAACCAAAAAACAAAAGCCCCTCCCCCCCAAAACAAAAAAGCTACCCCGGGGCATAGGATGGTTTGTTGAAGTAGGGGAATGTTTTATAGTTATAAGGGTATGTATGTATTTTTTTGAAAAAAAATACTAAAGTATACACTTAAAAACAAAACACTTTACTTACATAAATTAATCACAATAAAAGCTGAATATAAAATAAACAGCATGGACATTCAAATGTCATCTATAATAAATTTTAATCCACTGGCCTTCAACAATGCACTAAAATCACTTGTTCTTCTGCAGACTTTAAACTGAAACTTCTCCTATGATTTGTCTTTTTCTGAACAGCAGTGGAGAGCAAAATCTTATGTTATAAAGATTGTTGTGAATTTGCATCCATCTCTCTGTTTGAGTTAAGATTGATTTACGTATGTTGACCCAACCTTGTTTCCCTGAAATGAAAACTACTTGATCGTGGTGGGTGATTCTCTTACCAGATTGCTCAATATGATTCACCAAGATTTTGTTGAAGATGTTTGCATTCACATTCATTACAAATATTGGCCTATACACCAAGTTTATGGCTCCTTGTTAAGTGGCCCCACAAAACAAACACCCCTGGAACCAAAGTCACAGAGACCAACACCATGTATGGACACCTGGCAGCATGGCCGCAGGTCATTCCTTGCTGGGTGAAAGCTTGAAGGGAAGGCTATCTATAGAGTGGGGAAACTGAAAATGAGCGCCATTTTCATTCAAATGGTCCTCATTTTCTTTTTCCATTTAGCTTTTGCTGGAATAAAGAAGTCATAAAATGAATACAGTGCAATTATTAACATCATTATCAAGAATTCACATATACAAATCTCAGTGAGAATTAGGTTTTAATGTTTCCTCACACTGAATGCTGGTGCCAGCTACACCCAACTAATTCATGGCGACAAAGCAGGTTAAGCTTATGCGTGATTTATTTTTGCTCCTATAGAAAGTTGACACTTTATTCATTAAACTACTCCCTTTAACACATTACTAAATCATTGCTTTCCACTCTGAAAAAAAAAACAAATATTGGCCTATAATTTTGGTTTTCTGTGCCATCTTTGTATGGTTTTGGTATCAGAGTAATATTAGCCTCAAATGTGTTTTGGAGCTTTCCATTTTCTTGCATTTTTTTTTTTACAAGAGTTCAAATAAGATAAGTCCTAAGTCTTCTGAAGACTTGGTAGAACTCACTTGAGAAACACCTGGTCCCAGGCTTTCATCTTTGGGGTGCTGGAAAGCTTCTCTGATGGGGGAGTGTGTTCTGTGACATAGCCCTTGCTTACTTTGGAGACCACCCTGTGGTCCCCAGAGACAGGCCCAGAGAGTCTATCTGGCCATGTGGGAGGGTCCCCATGAGGTCAGAGGATGCAGAAAACCTGTGACTCAGGGGTCCTGCAGGGCAGGTGTTGATAGCTGACTGGGGTCCAGCTCAGCTGGTTAGCTCAGAGGAGGGTCTCAGACCAGAGCTCTTGTCAGTAAGGCCAAGGAGCAGGTGGCAGCCAATGAAGAGGTGTTTTGTAAGAATTGTTGGATTCTTCTGGAAAAGAAAGTTTCCCCAAGTTGCCCCATCCAGCTTTCTGCCACACTACAGTCCTCAGGTCTGGCAAGCAACTTTTGAAAACATCACACTGTGCTCTGACTTTGAGACCATCAGAGTCCCTGTTTTTAAAGACTTCCAGAAGAAAACACTCAGCTCCTCTGAGCCACGTAGCCTTGGCAGGTCCCTCCTTCAGGAAGCCTCCCTTATCATTCCCAAATCTCTCCATTTTCTGGTGTCTTAAGTGAGACAGCAATGAGTAATAGCTCCTGGTTACCCACTTCTGCCAAGCTCGACATTAAACACGCAACACATGTCATGAATTGCAGGTGAAGTTTATTGTACAGACACCAAAAGCACAGCACTCAAGACACAGAGCCAGCAAGACAGACTATACAGAGACATGGATCTTCTGGGTTTAAAGATGGGGTCGTCAACAAAATACTTGTTGGGGAAGGACCACCAAATAGGGATGAGGCAAGGAGGGTTAGCGAATGGGGACTTGGCAGGAAGCACAAAGCTAGGCAATGCAGATCCTTCGCCGGGGGACAGAGGGTGTCGCTGGCTCTGACTAATTGGTTTAGAAAGTGTTTTCAAAACCACGTGTGGGCATCCCTTCCCCCCAAATGCCAACAGAGGTGGCTGACAAAGTTTGACTTGCTGTCAACTAGAGGTACAGAGACAGGTTTCTTCTACATTGTAAAATAGGAAAGTTGGGGCAAGACCCCATCTTTATCTAAAGGAGAAGGAAACGCTGGACCCACAACCTTCACCGGAACCACCCCTTTCAGAGCCAGAACCTCCTACTTTAGAGCCACCTCCGGAACCTCCCCTGGAGCCACCTCCGGAACTGTAGCCCCCACCAGACCCAGAGCCGCCTCTGGAGCCACCTCCAGAATAGGACCCTCCTCCAGAGCTAGAAGTTCCTCTGGAACCACCTCCAGAGCTGTATTTTCCTCCGGAGCCGCCGCCAGAGCTATAACCTCCTCCGGAGCCAGAGCCACCACCGGAGCCATAGCCGCCGCCGGAGCCGCCTCGGGAGCTGCCGCCAGAGCCGTAGCTTCCTCCACCACCACCTCTGGAACCAGATCCCCTGCCTCCAGAGCTTCCAGAGCTAAATCCTCCTCCAGAACCGGATCCTCTTCCGCCAGAACCATGGCTTCCAAAACCGGCTCTGGATGCCACGCTTGAAGAAATGGTGCTGCTGGTCACAGCTGCAAGGAGAGATGATGTTACCAAGAAGTCCCAATGGCCGTGGTCTACCTCTGCCCCACATACCACCCCAAGACAGGACACACCCCCGCACTTACACATGGTCACGTTGTTGTTGAATTCTCCGGACATCCTGGTGGAGAGAAAGTAACTTGAGGAAAGGCACTGGGATCGGCACACGGGTTGTTGCATCCCCTCCCCCTCTGGTGGGCAGGCTGGCCTCCAGTTAGTGCCAGGACCTCATGGAGCCCTCCCGCTTCCCGCTGCCAGAGCTGGGAGGCCGTGACAGCGCCCCATTTCTGCACAAGGCGCCTGGCATCCCAACCCCCTCACGTTTTGAGGCCAGAAAACAAGAGGGACGAAGAATTACAAATATTCACTCCTGACTTTGCCATGCCTGTCTGTAATTAGAGACGTCTTGAGGGGCCTGATATTCAGAAGGGAAGCCAGCTCACACATTCTGAAATGAAGCTGCAGTGCGGGAGTAGAAGCCCAAGGAGCAGCAGCTCTGCAAGTGCGCTCCCACCACCATCCCACTCACACTGCTGCCCCGGGTCTTTCCCACATCCCCCCAGGCCTGGACAGAGGCTGGGCTCCCAGAGCCCACAGAGCAACACCTGGCACTCTGCAAAAGGCCAGAGTTGGGGCCTGGGGGCTTGACCCTCCCACTGCTTCCTCTGGACTAAATCACCAGAAATGCAGGTAACACTGACAAAGGCCTCAGTCCACAGAGGAAAGAAAAGCTTCCTTTTGGAAGGTAGCAAAAGGTTCTGGTTGTCACTTTCCCGGGTCTGGCGCTGCGTGGTGAGCATGCCTCAGCCAGTCAGCATGTTCCAACACACCGGCTCCGGCTCCCGCCTGGGCCCCCAGGCAGAGGAAGAAGCCGCCAGGGGCCCTGCAGGCCAAGAGCCCCGAGTTTCACATGGTCTAAGACTAACATGTTTCCACCGAATTTTGTTTTCTCTTTCCGAAAAAACAAGATTAAATGACCGCTGATTTCATTTTTAATTTAATTGTAATCTGCTCTGTTTGGCCTTCCGTATTGCTAAATCCACACCTGCACAATACTCTGCTTTCTGTCCTGCATCTTTGCTTAGGAAACACGGTGACTTTGGCTCTCAGCCACTTTTCCTGCTGTCTCTCCCACCCTGGGTCTAGGAGAGGAGGAAGGCAGACCAGGGTCCCCTCTTGCCCTCCAACACCCCTCACCTGCACTCCTCGCCCTCCAGCAGCTTCCTGTAAGTGGCAATCTCCACATCCAGGGCCAGTTTGACATTCATCAGCTCCTGGTAGTCCTTCAGCAGCTTGGCCAGGTCCTCCCGAGCCTGCTGCAGGGCGTCCTCCAGCTCAAGGAGCTTGGTCCTGGCGTCCTTGATGGCATGCTCTCCCCTCTGCTCGGCATCTGCAATGGCATCCTGCACGCTCTTGCACTAGGAGAGAAGCAGAGAGGTTTTTGTTTCTACAGAGTGGATTGCACCAGGCAGAGGGGGGGAGGGAGCAGAGGTGTTCAGGTTGTGGAAAGCCGAGATCTGACCCTGGAAGCATTGGATCTCTCTGGGCCTGATACAGGTCTAGAAGTTGCTATTGTCTCTGGGGCACCATCTTTCCAAATCTTTGGCTTGGGTCTCGAGAATGCATGGGCTTTGCCATAATGACTTTTGATCCTCACAGCACAAGATCAGGGTCATTAATCCACTTTATAGCTGAAAACACTGGGATGTGGATGGCTTCCCTGAACGGCTGCTGCCCCACTCCAAAGCTAATCTCCTGCCAACCCCCAGCAGCACTTGTTGCTCCCCCCATCCCACGCTTGGCTGGTGCTTAGGGCCCAGGCCAGACACAATCAAGCGGCTATGCCTGCCAGGCGTGGCAAGTCCTTGTCTCTTGCTTTATCTGCCACTGTTCCTTTTCAGCCAAGTAAGCAGTCAAAAAGGAGCACGATTCTTCCTAGAGTATCCCTTCAGCCACTCTAAAAACTGTTGCAAACCTTAAGAATTTAAATATGTTAAAGTTGAGGTATTTGGGATCAACATATGTCAGGTTAGAAAGTATCATTATTCCTCTCTCTCTCTCCCTCTCTTCCTCTCTCCCTCTCTCTCTCTTTCTCCCTCTCTCTAATGCATACACAAACATACACACTCTCTCACATACACCTACACACATACCCCATACCCCTGAGCCCACTCAGGCAGCAGACTGGCCAGCACTCAGAGACCCCCACCTGCTTCTTCACGTGGGCGATCTCCCCTTGCAGCCTCTGGATCATGCGGTTCAGCTCGCTGATCTCCATCTTGACCTCCTTCAGGCTGTCCCCATGTTTCACAGCAGTGACCTGGAGCTCCTCATACTGTAAGGGAAGAAGACAGTGGCAGCTTGGGGGAAGCTGGACTTGAGCCGAGGAGAGCACCAGACTAGCCCAGGGGGTCATCCAAGCCCAATGTCATGGCCCTGGGAGGTAGGAGCCATCCCACAATCTCAGGGCTGGTGGGCTACTGTGACTCTTGGAAATATGGCCCAATTTCCAGCTTGTTAGAGAAGGCAGGGGCTGCCAGCTCTCCTAGAACTTGCCTTGCTGTGGTACAGGGCCTCCGCCTCCGCCTTGCTCCTCTGGGCAATCTCCTCATACTGGCTCTGGACCTCAGAGATGATGCTGTCCAGGTCCAGGAAGCGGTTGTTGTCCATGGACAGGATGACATTGGTGTCGGTGACATTCTGTTGCATCTGGGACAGCTCCTGCAACACACGAGAGGTTGGCCATGGCTTCCCTGGCCACAGCTAGAGGCAGTAAGGAGGCATTCTCCACCCAGTGGGAGGGAAATACGCAAATTCCGCACTAAATGGATACTGGGTCAGACTTCAGCAGCATCATCACCAGTCCTAGGCCTCTGTCAAGGTATTTCAGAGAACTATGGGAGAGGCGCCTGTGTGTCTGAGCCTCCCAGCTAGCACTGCGTAGGCAGTTCTCATAAGTGGCCCAGAAAGACATCAACTAGGAAGGACTGCTCCCTGGTGGAAGGGTGGGCAGCAAGGGTGCAACCTACTCACCGCGTCATAGAGCATCTTCAGGAACTCCAGCTCCTGGTTCATGACATCCACCTTGGATTGCAGCTCAACCTTCGTCATGTAGGCATTGTCCACGTCCTTTGGGAAAGGTCAGGGTGAAACTCTGGCTCCTAGCCGTGCACCTTTAGCATTCCATGTATGGACCCTGTCCTTCCCCATCCCTGCTACGTGTTCCCCAATATCTCAGGCACTTGAGCTGAGCCACACCCCTCGTGGATATGGCCATGGAGTCCACAATGCACCTCTCCTGGGGGCTCCCTGCACCCCAAAGACCATGAGAGCTGTGGGTTTGAACTTCCACAGCTCTCCTGGATTTCTCTGCCTTGTATACCAAAGCCTCTTCAGAAACCAGGCAGAGCCTCTGGTTTCTAGCCCACACCTTTGTCAGCACAGCTGACAGCATCTTTATGCAAGCCTCCTGAGAACACACATGCCTTCCTCAACTTTTAAGAAAAATAACAATGTGTTCTCTGTGTGCCTCTTTCATGATCAGATCAGTATAGGCCTTAAGCAGGCTATTGCTAGCAGATGCTCCAGCGCATCAGCAGAGCATCTCCAGAAGCTTGCCCTGCAGAGACATTTGTTGCAAGAGGACCAGCCACAGCCGCCCTCACCCCTTTCCCTGATTACTGCTGCGTTTGCTCACAGCTGTGTCTGTGTGAACACAGGCTTCTTCTGCAGCCTACTTCTCATCCCAGTCTGAACAACCCCTCACTCACCTTTTTGAGTGTCACGAAGTCATTCTCAGAACATGTGCGCTTGTTGATTTCATCCTCGTACCTGTTGGGAGCCAGGGACACAGCTGTTAGGCTATTCTAGCTGACGTTTTTCTTTTCCTTTTCCTACTGTAGTCACTCAAAATGTTCTAGTCTCAGGGACTATTAAACCATTTCCACTGTTAAAATCAAAACTATGACATCCCAAATAAGGATACTGGTCAATAAATTAACTCCCCAACCTCTGGAAAAGGTGGGCTCCTGAAGCCCTAAATGTCTTCCTGGCAAAGATAGAGAGGCAGCTCCCCTTTAGCCCCACAAATGCAGTTGGGAAGCAAGCAACTCCTGGGGGTGACTGGACGCCTATGATCAATTTCTGTCTCCACTCTGTTTACCCTGCCACCTACTTCTTCTTAAAATCTTCAACAAGATCCTGCATGTTGCTCAGCTCTGACTCTTGGGATGATCTTTCTGCATTGAGTGAATCCACATGTTTCTTCAGTTGGGCAATGTAGGCCTGAAACAGGGGGTCCAGGTTGGTGGTACGGGTGCCAACATCCATCTGCTGCAGTAGCTCCCATTTGGTCTGCAGCACCTGGTTTTGCTGCTCCAGGAACCGCACCTGCGTGACCAAGAAAAGAGTACATGAGTCCCAGGCTCCCCTACCCACTGGAAGGGCCACGCGGCCAGCTCTGCACAGTGGTTGACTCTGCTTCACCCTCCCGGCTGGAGACGGATGGTGCCAGGCAGAGCTCTGAGCTCCCAGCCTCCACTGCAGAAAGTTCCAGTGCCCCTGATGCTACATCTGGCAGTCTCCATGCAGAGAAAGCACTTTTTCTACCTCACTCCCCACTATTTTGTTTCCAGCTGCTCCCAAGACTCCAGGCTCTTTCCTACTCCACCCTAGTTGAATTCCCAGCAGAGATCTCGTAAATTCTGGGGAAAACCAAAAGCAGGCATCCACTGGCACAGCTCCTGAAGGTGCGGATGTGACAGCACTGGAGGGCAGGGCTCCTCAGCCTGCTTTTGAAGAGGCTTGTAAATTCCTTAGGCAGACTCACCACCTGCCTTGGAGAGGAGAGAGCCCCGCAACACCCTAGAGTGACACCAATAAAGACTTTATGGGCCACAAAGCTAAGAATGCTGCTCTGGAAGGTAGAAATTTTCACTCATCCCCAAACAGACATTTCAGGTTCAGCTTCCCCAGAATTTAATAGAGGAACTGCTTCTAGGGAAGGAAAAGCCCGCCCATAAGATGTTTTCTCAAAGGCTGCCTTCAACAGTCCAAGCTAGGCAGTCCATCACTCTAGGGTTTAGTCTATATCCATTTCTCTAGGGTTTCAGAGTTTTCCACAAGTATTATTTGTTTCAGCCGAACAGCCAAGGCAGAAATAACTGCTAAGCGCAGACAGTGCTGGGAGCGAGAGCGTCTGTCCCACGTGGATGGTGCCAGTCACCCAGGCTAGCGTGACTGCACAGACAGCTCATGAAAGACATGAATCTCGACTGTGTGCCTTTCAATTAGCCCTGGAAGTAGGACATCGCCAGCATCAGCTGGAGCCAGCTTCTCATGACTCACCTTGTCGATGAAGGAGGCAAATTTGTTGTTGAGAGTTTTGATCTGCTCCCGCTCCTGGGACTTCACGTTCTGGATCTCAGGGTCGACTTTGACGTTGAGAGGCTGCAGGAGGCTCTGGTTGACGGAGACTTCATGGATGCCTCCACCGGGAAATCCTCCGGGCCCGGAGCCACCGGGACCCCCAAAACCTCCAAAACCACCGCCACCTCCAAAGCGGCGGCCACCAAAACCACCGCCGCCGAAGCCGGTGCCACCGCCGAAGCCACTGCCACCTCCAAAGCCACCGCCGCCGAAGATGCCGCCGCCGCCAAAGCCACTACCACCGCCGAAGCCACTGCCAGCGCCGAAGCCACCTCCTCTGCCACCAAATCCACCATAGGAGCTGCCGCCGCCTCCAGCCACACTGATGGAGATGCTCTTGGTCCCTCCAAGGCCGACAAGACTCCTACTGCCAAAGCCCCCTCCGCAGCCGCCACCGCCGCCGCCGCCGCCACCGCCGCCATGGCGGCTCAAGCAGGAGAAGCCGCTGCCTGATCTCCGGCTCCCGCCAGAGACCACGGCCGAGCCGCTGCTGAAGCTCCGATATCCGCCGCCACCACCGCCTCCTCTTCTGGATTTGCACGACATCTGACAACTCATGGTGCTTTTGCCCAGCGAGGAAGGTTGAAGGTTCTTGAGAAGAGTAGAAGCTGTGGAGACTCACTCTGCTGCCGGGACACTGTCAGGGTCCCCTTATATACCTCCCGACTAGGTGTTGGTGTGCATGGGTGTGGGCCCACTTACGCTTGGGTTTGGCCTGCCTGGAAGCTACTCCTGCTGAGTGATTATCAAGCTAATAGCCATTAAAAATTTACTAATCAGCTCCATCCCAGAACTTGCTTTGATTGCAAACGTCTCCTGTTTATCTGGGCATCTGTCACGCAATTTGGTTTTTGTAAAATCATCAGAAGAAGAGATCAGGGTGAGGGTTTCTCAATCTGAAAAAGGCCTTTCTGCAGAATGCTGATCTCTGCTCCGGACCAACCCAAGGGTACCTGTCACCAGCGGTACCTGTGCGGTCGCGTCAGCCCAGGCCAGCTGATGGGCGAAGGAGCAGATGTGTTCAGAAATGGTGGGAGCCCCAGCCCTAGTATTCGCTTTACTTTTTCCCTCCTGCTTTTCTCTCCCTTCGCTTTCTCCTTCCGTCCTCAAACCGGGAAGGGTTTCAAGTAATGCTTTCGCAGTGCACCAGTGTGACACGGTGAAACTTTTTATAGGGATTGACTGTCATTTTCTACATCCATGCCCAGAGGGTGAGGAGGCAAAGTGCCTCTGTTTCTGGGTTTTGCCTCAGCCTGGGTACTGAACAAAAGGCCACAATCAAATGCTGCGCACAACTCCGAGTCTGTAATGGTGCATCGACAGCTGTATCCCCCGTGGTCCTGCTAAGTAATTAGGCACTTGGGCTTCTCAGAGATGCCAGAGATGGATGAATACTGGTGTCACCGAGCCACACACACCTCTACCGGAGGGAGCACAGTCCTTCCTGAGATCAAAGATGTGGGAGAGGAGTTATGAAGTGCTAGAGCTGAATGCTGGATTTAGAGCCAGAGGTTCTGGATGTGTGTCTCAGTTTGATCATTTACTGGCTCTGTGACTGAGGCTATGAAAGGGGAAAATCTTATGAAGTCTTGGAAAACCATGACCTACTGCATAAGGTTAGGTATCACTTTGGCTTGGGGGGAAGCAAAGATTTTTCCTTTTATGTCATGTCACACAAGCATCCTAAGTTACAAAATCAGGATTTCCCAGAGTTTACATAAAAAAATGTACAAAAAGGCTTTACTTTTTAAGTCAGTTTTACAGCATTCAGTTCAATGAACTGGGATAATTCATAATTTTCTTTGAGCTTTAGTCTCCTCACCTATAAAAAGTGAATGAGAAGACTATGACTGTTTTAAAAACAGAGCGAGAGAAACACATGTAAGCACAGTTTCCATGTAACAGCAGGAACTCAGCATTATTTACGGCCTCACATCCCCTCCCTCAAGCCTCCGTGTCTCAACTCTCCAGGTAGGATGATTCAACAGGGAGCTACCTAGTCAAGACATTTGGTTTGCAATAAGAAGCAAATTTTTGTTTCCTTGATCTTTTTTTCCCCAACCTGGCTTATATAATCATAATCATGCCAATCAATCAGAGCGAAACGCTCTGGAGAGCACCTCAGTCCCCAGCCCAAATGTCTCGCTATCTCTGGACATCTGAGTAACGCCCTAGTTGCCCATTACTCCACGGTGACTGTGCTGAGACCACACCGGCCTCAGGGGAAGGGGTCTGGAGGGGGAGTGGGGGCTCCATCTCTAAGTGTGGGAAGAACAGCACTTGCTAAGCACCTGCCATACCTGGCTGGTGCCAGGACTCTCTCTCTGCTGATCATGCTGCCCTGGATTTCTGCTTCCCACCTGCTCGCCCTTCCATTCTCTCCACTGGGCGCCTTGCCCTTCTAGACCTTTGGTCATTTCTGAAAGATGAAGAGGGATAACCCTCCTCTTCCCTTCAAATATGGAGAGCAGAGTTATGTGACTTATCATAGAACATTTTATTTCCTCATTTTTAATCGTGGCCTCAACATGCTTATCTAGATAACATGTTTCACTCTTTTTAAGGGAGTGAAACTGAAGCTTTGATTCTGGCTGTGATTGTTGTGATGGATTTGTACTGTGGTCCTCAATTTCTTCATCTTTAAAATGGGAACACTTATCTCGGATCCCACAGGCCCATGGGGATTGGCCTGTTGGTGTGATAGTTTTATGCGTTGCTGTCTCTGAGAATAAGGAGGGACCTGGGGCACAAAATTCTTCTTTCAACAGGTTGCTGGCCAGCCCAGACCCCCACGTGGGTTTCTCATGGAATTTCAAAGGCACAGCCCTTATCCACCGGCACTGGAAACAAAGACCCAGTGCCAAGCAGAGAGGGATGAGTTGTGTGTACAGCAGGAAAGAAGTGTGAGTATTGACTTCGGATTCTTCTGGTAGGAGTCGAATCCTCCCCCCATACTCCCTTTGCACCCCTATAGTGGGGTCGCCTCAATTCTCCTTGAGTTACCATGGGCTGTGGCTCTTGACTGGTTCAGGGCAGGGCTAGGGTCGTATTTCTCTTTACCCCAAACCTTCCCCTCAGCAAGGAGCGATATTCAGAGACTAAGTCTATGATCCAACAACCACCTCCAGGGTTTGAAGTCTAGAGCTGCAATTTCTCCAATATGGGCATGCGATGTTCACTGTTCTTGAGTCTTCCCAGCCTTCCCTATACCTGTTCATAGGTCCCCACCTGAATGTTGTCTCAGGCTTCTGTCCTACCCCCTGGGACTTCCCCCCCATGAGTCAGCCAGGTTGGTCTGTCCTCCCAGCGACTTGCAGCATCTGCTGAGCGCAGCTGCTATACCAGCTCAAATCATCGGGCCTTCATTACCCCAGAACGGAGACCAAGTGCTTGGATTTCAAACGCAAGAATGAAACAAGCCAACACAAACCCTCCTGTCTCGGACCCTGCTGCTGAGTTCAGACTTCCTGAGGGGCCAGTAGCTGCAGAGAGTCAACAATGTCAGGGGGAAAGCTCAGAAAACAGAGGGGCTGTGCACAGCCATCCTGTAGCCGACAGCCTCAGACAGCAACTTCCCACCCTGCCTGCAGAGCCCCTGTGCCCGGCAGAGCAGTGGCCACTGCTTGGAGGGGCCAGGCTGCCGGAGCCGCAGGGAAGAGGCACAGGAGGCTCACAGGCGCCCAGTAGGAGCCACTTGCTCAATATCACCTCTGGGGCATTTCTTTGTAAGTGATTTTCAAGTTGCTCATCAGTCTACAGTCCCAATGCCTGACCCAGTTCTCCATCAGAGCCCCAGGCCTCCCCTCCTTTCTTACCTAACATGAACTTTTTTAGTTTTTTTTTTTTTTTTTACTGACACTGTTCTTACCATAATCTCCATCTCTATCGATGTCAGTGCCTTGGGTAAACAGGTTGTAACTGGGCAGGCTGGTGGACGGCCAGGTCCATGGGCAAATTGAAGTGCCCACTGACCCGCTGGGTCAGACTCCATCTGGAATGCAGAGACCCCTGGACACAGACCCCAGGCTTAATGGAAAGCAAGGTGTCCCCACTGCTCAGGGAGATGCAGAACCAAAAGCACAGGGGTAATGAGGGCAGAGACACTGCTCAGGACATGCCGAGGCTCCTTGTCTGTTGGTCCAACTACCAACCAAGTGATCCAGCAACCGACATGCAGCCCCCTGTGTGGAGCCTGGTACACAGTGGGGCCTCAGCCAGCGCCACTTCTTTCCCGCTGCTGTGGCCACATCTCACACGGAGCTCTCATTTTCTCATTGGACCCCAGCACATGGGACCCAAACAGTGGGCAGTGATGTGCGCATAGCTTTGTTCCCCACAGGGTCAGTCCTCAGCCAGAGGAACTCAGTTCTGATGAACTCGCAGCCACCTACAGCTCACATTGCCTGTGCCTCATTTCCTGAAATACTGTCTAGCTAATGGTATTACTCTGACAGGTGCACCCATGTGTTCTCACCGACATGTCTTCTGTCACACAGAGAGCCAAAAACAGGTCTTTCATGAAGGATTCTTGCTCTTCCCAGCCTCAACCTTCACTCCAATTGTTTTCAGACCAAGTTCTTCCACTCTGGCACCAATATTCTACCTATAACTCCATCCCAACATGGAGGGACCTACTTCGTTCTGTCCTGGCTCTGATTTAAGAAAAATGGGATCATCATGATTATACCACCTATGCCTTCCTTGAAGTTCAGAGGTTCCTCCGGGGTTTGCCAGATTAAATTCTGCTCCTCTCATACCCAACCCTCACCCATGGGGAGTCTGTCTGCTAATTCTGCCGCACATGGCTGCCATCACAGCTATAGCTATCCTTCGTGACCTCCACCTGAACAACTCTTTTCCTGCACTGACTCCACAGAGAGTGCTACAGAGGCCCAGTCCTCACATTTCCTCCCAGCCTGAGTCCCCACCCCAGCCTTCCCCAACATTGAAAGCTAATCCCCACCATGTGACCTCAGGTCTTTTGAGGTGTCCTGTGTTGGCTTGCCTGGAGATAATGATGGGGGGGAGGCAGCAGATAAAGAAGGCCCCTTTTAGCTAGAAATCGAAAAGAAATAAAAGCATCAGTATAAAAGGAATTGCAAAAGGCCAAATAATCGTTTCTTTTTTCAAGAGAGTCTTTTTAGTTTCCAGTCTAGCCACAAAGCTCTGTGAGATGCCTTCGGACTTGTGGGCATGTGGGTGCCTCATTCTGGAAGGAATGACCATAGGGTTTGATTCTGGGTGGCCTGCTTGCCTTAGGAACTGTCATCTGGAAATAAATGCTCAAAATTCTCTGAACACCTTTCCCCCCCAATATGAAAAATCACCACTCTTCTAAACTCTTCATGAAAGGCCTTTTCAATCCTGCAGGAAGCAATTAAACAGTGACTGTTATAGAGCTTAGCACAGTCATTCACTTGGGATGTGCTCAATTTAAGACCTGAATTATATTTTTATGAGCGGAAGGCACACTTCAACACCCATCAGGTATTCAAAGCCATACATTGGCCCGAATTAGCAGTACTTTTATAAGGCAAGCTGCATATAAACTGAGAAGGGCATGTTTACTTGTAAATGGCGCGCCCTACGCCAGAAACCAGCCGTGGGCCGTGACCTCAGGTATCGCCTTTCTTCCTGGCTTAACTTCCTCCCTGTGGACTGAGGGGGGTTGGAAAGGACAGGAATGGGAAGAGCCCTAGGGGAGAGGGTCAGGGAAACTGCAAACAACTGACTCCAGAAACAGGCCTCTGCCTCTCAGCCTTGGTCTCCCTGTCTGCAGAATGAAGGCTTCCTGTGACCCTCCCACTGCCTCAGCATCAGCTTCTGCTTCTCATGGACATCGGGGAGCGTTCCTGGGGCCAAAGCTAACTCACTGGGAGTTCCAGAGCTTCCAGAGAATTCCAGAAGGCAAAATGTGTGGTCCAGCCCTGACACCATTTACTTTGTCATTGAGGAGGGAGAGAAGGCAAGCTGGCAGGCAAAGTCGGGCAGAAGGACAGGCAGGCGCAGCTTCAGTGGGACAAGAAGTGGTAGCCAACACCATATGTCATTTAGGGGGCTAGACTCAGGCCCCTCAGATGTGTGTTATCACACCACTGCCACTGTGGTCCTTAACAGAGACCACAGGGATCCCCCTCCCACTCTGGCAGCCTCAGTGCTTATTTCTAGGGTTTGTCTGACTTAGTTTTATCGATTAAGAAGGAGCATTTTGCCTTCAGGCAGGAATTGAGAAAAAAGCCCTGCAGGTTTGGGCAGTTAGGATTTGAGAAAACAATTAAGAAGAATTTCATTAGTTCTTAATCCCCCATGTAAGCTCTTTGAGAGTTTGTATCTCTGCTTTTCAGCGAAGCCTGGAAACAGTTGAGCAATAAGCTGCAGTTTCTGAAACAGCTCCCTCCTCTCTCTCTCTCTCTCTCTCTCTCTCTCTCTCTCTCTCTCTCTCTCCCTCTCTCTCTCCCTCTCTCTCCCTCTCTCTCTCCCTCTCTTTCTCCCTCTCTATTTCTCCCTCCCCCCACTCCCTCTCTCCCAGTCCTTAGTGAAGCAGTGAAATCCAAAACCTGCTCTACCTCCTTCCCAGCTGCTTGGGAGTAGCCAAAGAGCTGTGCCCCTTCCTCCAGGGTGCCCCCAGGGCTCCTCAAAACCCTTTTGAGTGTGTCTCTCTGATATGGGAGTGGGAGCCACTGGGGTCTAGTAGAAGCTCCGCTATCCTTCTTGCAGGAAGCAGCTTTTCTTTCTGCCATTTGTCTAGACATGCTGGGTCTTTATTTTGGGTTTTCTTCCTGCCTGCACCTCTCTCACCCAGAGCAAGCTCCAAGTGAGAAACGTCTTGGAGCCCCTCAACAGATGTTCCTGGGGAGAGGGGTGCAGATGGAGCATCTATCAGAACCCTACTTCCACGCTAGCCTCCAGATCAGCTGCACCTAACCACTGGAGCAAAACATGCTAAGGTTCCTTGGACGCCATCCCAGGCAGGTCCCACAAAGCCACACCCTCTGGCCAGACCTGTCCCCTTCAAGCCCTCTGCAGTTTCCAGGGAGTTGGCTCATTGTCCATGTGTTGGAACCTCCAGAGGGTTGATCTGGTATGTGGTTCCCTCTGTGGGTTTAACTCCATGTAGCTCAGAACTGAGCAGAAACAATGATTCTCTGTGCAAGAAAAGTGATAAGACAATTCTGTGATGAGGATGTCATGGCCAGGCTGTCTGGGTCAGCTGTGAACCCTGGTCATTGCCTGTATTTTGTGGCCTGTTCTGTGTAGATGCTAACAAAGCTCAAGTCCTCTCACCCACGGGTGGCAGAGAGGAATGTCGGGCTTGACCACAGGGACCCTCCTCCCACTAGGGCACCAAGGAGAGTGTCTTTCTAGCCTGGCCCCTCAGGAGACAGAGTCATTTGTCCATCTGTCTGGTCTCCTAGGCCAGACTTTAAACAGCTTCACTTGCAAACAGACTGTTCTTTACCAGGTCTTTGTTCGGACAGTCCTGGTCTCATCTTTATTCTCTTAATAACTCCAGGAGGAGAGAAGTATTGCCAAGGAAACCAAGACACAGGGTCTCTGTGATGACCACTTACATCCAGGGTGTGAGTTGTCCTGTGGTCACCAGGATGCCTGGGTCTCTCCCCAGACACCAGAGGGCCGATGGTTTGGAAGGACCACCCTCAACTCCTCCCCACACGTGCCCCTCATATCCTTCCCCCCCTCCCCCGCCCTAAGACTCCTGCTCGGAATCCTCCTTCCCCTGAAAGCTTTTACTGGCCAGTCCAGTGACATGCCTGCTCCCCCCTTAACCTGCATTTCCTCGCCTGCCCTGAGACCCTGTTCCCCTCTTATCTTACTCATGACCCCACTTTCTCAACTGATGAGGCCATTTTTGTGGGTCTCAGCCCACCAAGTCCCAGTTGGTTTCTTCCACAGGAGTGCCTGGGCTGTTCCGAAGGCATCCACACTGGGCCCTGGGCACTTCTTGCAAAATGAGGCTCTTGTGCAGGGGTGTGCAGTTTCACTGAGAAGAGCGAGCAAAGTGCTTCCAAGTTCTCTCCGGGACCCGGGACCCAGACATGTCTGCACACCACTATCCTGAACTGCTCTCCATTTCTTGTTTTCCTGCCACCTGCCCCAGGCCCTGACTCCCAGAGCAGCTTACAACACTGCCACAAATGTGCTGACTGTCTCTGGCCACTGCCTCCCAGCCGCACAGGGTGCCTGCGGGAAGAAGCCTTGGCCACGTCAGGATGCTGAGGGGGTTTTGTTCATGCCCACGAAGGTAGAGATGGGGGGCAGGGAGCCCTGAGAAGGTGGGGGCTGCTGTGGATGTGGGTGGAAGGGCTGAGGGGGAGGCAGACTATGAGCGATGGTGAGGTTGAGTGTAAGGACGAGGGGGTCCCCTACCTGCTCCCATGTCCTGGAAGTCCGTATGTCAGAAACTAGGAAGGACAGGAACACATGGGAGATTGTTTGCAGCCTTTTGGTGTACAGTTGAGGAAAGCCAGAGGGAAGGATCTAGGGCTTGGTAAGAACAAGTTTCAGAGGTCCCTGCCCAGCTCTCTGGGCACAGGGGCACCAGCACAGCAGTGCTGGAACTCAGAAGAGCTACCTGGCAGGGGAGACAGCACCCCACCCCATCCTTCATCTCCAGAAGCACCCTGGGAGGCAGCAAGGCAAGTGAACAGCCAACCAAGCAGAGCTGGGACGTTAGAAGCCAAGCCACCAACCTCCCTGAGGGAAGGGGTCTCAGTACATGAGAGGAGTCTGGGAATAGACTTCCAGGGGACTAGAGGGTCATCCAAGGGCAGACCTTGGGGTGGGTGCTGTGGGAGGTTGCTAGCATTCCATCCCCCTGAGAGAAGCAGCAAGACCCCAGAGGAAGCAGGGTGTGGTGCCTGGGGGCCGCTGGTGGTAATGCTGCTGACAGTAGTCCCAGGCTGTGTGCTCAGTGCTCCAGCAGCTCCCCTCCCTCCCTCCCTCAGGGTTTGTGCTCTTACTCACCCCGCCTCCTGGCTTTTCCATCTCCACTGCCCTCCTTCCCCAGAAGAGCAGCTGGAAGGCTGAGCTCAGCTGGCTCCCCAGGTTGACTCCACTACCTAGCTGGCATTCCTCCACCCCAGCCCTTCATCCTGGGGGCACTGCGGTCCTGGCCCTTTGGGGGCAACTGCAGCCCAGGCAGCAAACTGGGTGCATCGTACTCGAGCAGCTGGCTGCCTGATGCCCTTGGAAGAGCAAGTTTTGCCTTCGCCCTAAAACTCAGACAGGAGTCCACCAAGGGGTGAGCATTGTCCGCCACTCCCCAAGAGCTGGGAGAAGGAGGGGGACCCAGATGAAGGCTCTGGTTCTCCCCAGGATGAACCTGGAAGACGGCAGGTGAGGGGTCCTCACTGCCGGGCTCTCTACCTCGTGTTGGGGGTGCAGCCTCCCCTGAGCTGAGCAGACCAGGGGCTCTTCCAAAGCCTGAGAGAGCAGGTTACTTATCCTCCCTGAGGATTCTGTGGAGGAAAGTGCCAAGAAAGGAGTTTCTGAGGCTGTCCAAGACTGAGCTGCTCCGCCTGGCTGGGAAAGCTCAGGCTTCTTGCATCGTTCATTTTTGGCCAGTATTTGATTTCTCCCCTCAGGGATAGTCCTCATAGTTAATCAAACACTGTCCCCAAAAGTTAACCACATGTAAGAAAAATATAAAAAATTAAAAAGAAATAAAAGTTCATTTCCAGTTTATTAAAAAAAGAACCTCAGGCTTTCAAACATGGGGTTTTTGGAACTTAACTTCCTGTCCCTTGGGGCCTCTTTTTGCCCCCCTGCCCCAGTGTGAGAAGTACCTGCAGTAACAAGAAAGAAGAGTGTCTGAGGGGTTCTCTGCTTACCAGGGAGCTCTTTAGGGACACAGCACTCTCCCAGGACACCCTGCATTAAACAAACACCACACTGTGCACTGATAGCAACAAGCCTGTGTCACACCTGGAACTGGATCACAGCCCCACCACCTGTAGCTTCTTGACCTTTGAAGGGTTACCTGCCCCTTCATGGCCTCAACTTCCTCATCTGTAAAGTGGACAAAATTATAACAGTTGGTGTGAAAGTAAATGCAATAACTGAAATGAAATAGTGACCAAGATAATGCATGTAGCATTTTGATTTTTATCACAATTTCCAGCAGAAAGCATATGTTTCTACTTTCCCATGAACTGTAGAAGTTGCAGAAAACATCTAGAAATTCTAACTTTGTGTCAACCAACGATGCACCCCTACCTGACAGATGCCCACCAGCCCACCTTAGTCCAGGTCCCAGGGGGTCAACTCAGCCCTGCCCAGGTAGCCTGCTGCTCACAGCAGAGCTGGTGAGGATTTCCAGGAGATGAGCTCCCCACACACACTTGTGAAATGAGTGTTTTATAAGGAGAACTCTTGATTGCTTCAAGAATGAGGATTTGCATTCTCACAAGAACAAAGCCAGAGGAGAAAATGGGGGCAGACCCCCCGCCTTGGTGCCTAGGTAGATCAGGATACCTCTGCTCATTAGTTCTACCCCCACTCAAGCACCCTCTGGGGAAGGCCAGTAGCAATTCCACACCTTAGACTGCCCTGTGATGCCATTTCGCTCAAGCTCCCTCTGAAGGAAGCAGGGTGAGTGTGAGATACCCCATTTTATACCTGAGCACACTGAGCCTATAAATAGTTCCGGGATGTGCCAGAGAGAGCCAGGTGAGTAACTCAGCCAAGCTAGGACGTGTCCCAAGTCTTCCGGATCCACATCCTCCTGGAACCCCATTTGTCCCACTCTGCCCCACTCAAACTAATCCCTGCTCCCAACACAGATCTTTAACCAGTGCTCCAACCCTCGGAAAAGCGATCCACCCAGTTGTACTGTCTGCACTAACAGTTCAGAAACATGCAGGAGAACACCTCAGCTGGTGACTTTATATTTAAGGTGGAAAACCTGAGTTTAAACAAACTGACAGCAGAGCTAAAGCATACAGCAAAGGGGAGGGAAAGTGAAATCATAGGAGGGATGAGCACAAGAGATTAAGATGATGGTTCATGGGTGACATGGTAGTGGGAGTACCTCAGGGTGTACCAGTATTGTAGAAAATACATATGTGTGTGTAATGGATTAAAAAAAATTTTTAAATAAAATTAAATTCAGATCCCACCAAAAAAAAACGAGTTTAGTACATTGTGACAGTCGCATGACTAAAGGGTGACAGAGCAGGCCTCCCACTGAGCGGCACCACCACTGAATCTACCAGCCCAGACAGCGCAGAATTTCAGAGCCACAGAGGCCTCAGGTAGACTGCAATGAACACCACCATCATGACTCAGGTACCCACACTGGTGGAAAATAGGAAGTAAGCAGGGGCTGTATCCTTTCCAGGCTTTTAAATCTTTCATTGCATTGCTTCCCCCAGGCAGTAACGGCATCAGACCAACTTCTTACTATTCACTCTTGTGGGTGGCCATGAAAGGGGTTCATAGCTTGGACCCGTGGCAAGGCATTCTAGCCCTTGTTGCACTACACCTCTAGAATCATAGTCAGAGGTTGTCCTGCCTTGGGATGGACTGTACTGCCTCAGCTGGCACTGCCAGGTACACACAGCTCCATAATGGCACGTGGCAGGTCACAGGTGGAACGAGGCACACCACGGCACCCCAAAACCTGATGCCCTTGTTATGGAAACCTTGTTTATACATTATCAAGCCAAGGAAAAGGATTAGTGAGGAAAAACCAAGATCAGGGCACACCCCCTGAAACCCAGAAGGGTTTCTCTAATCCCAGGCACACCCTAGCAGTTAGCAGCATGAGCGAAGATAGTCAGCTGTCCTGGCTGCAAATATTACCAAGGATGGTTTCAGCTATAGGACCATCTACAGGGATGTGGTGGTAGTACACTGTCCAGAATGTTCTCCCAGCTCCAAGAACAAAAGGGAATCAGCTATGCTGACAACAGGAGAAACTTAAGACTGATAACAAAAGCTACCCTGTTTCATCAGGGAAGGAATGTGAAGGGCATAGGTTGCTGGGTCCAGAGAGCAGAGCCTCTCCCCCACCTTTCCTCATCTCCTAAATAATTAAGGTTAATTAAGGACCTGAGTTACAGGAGGGGCAAGAAGGCTGCACCTCAACCCCTCTCCCACGTGTGCCCTGCCCAAACAACCCCACTCAAGGACTGAATTCCAGCCTCTTCTCAACTGAAGAAACAAAAATATTCTCCATATCGCCTGTCAGGTCAGCTCAAACCAAGATCAAACTTCAACAATTTTTTTTAAACAACTGGCTGAAATTGTTTGGCAGTTGGATCTGAGGCTTAGGGAAAGAAAAGAGAGACAGAAGAATATGGATTTGGGGGAGATTGTGGAGAGAGGAGGCAAGAGGGGGCCTCAAGGTGGAAGTGGGTCTACCCAGGGGTAGTTCTCTCCTGAAAACCCCCAGCCTTGAGACAGGCCAAGCTGGCAGCAGCCCCAGACAAACTAGCGCCATGGTGCACTACCACTCCCGCCCACCACTGTTAGGCCAGGCGAGAGCACACGGGACTCATCACTTCTGAGGAGGGACAACGGTGTGGCCACCTTCTGGGAAGTAATCTTCAACTCCCTTGGTCACTTTTGTTCTCCTCTCAAGTCCCTCTTCTGGTCGCACTTCTTGCCCTTGAACTCACTCTAGCTTTTCGGTGAGTCACTCTCCCAATGCTCCGAAATTTCCAGAATTTTCCAAATGTTCAGAACTGTACTCAACACCCAGGGGGAGAGCTTTCTGCTGCCATCAGAGAACCTCTATACCAGTAAGCATGGAGTGAGTAGCTTCCTTATGTCTTCAGGACCAAGAGGACAGACCAAGAAGTCTTTTCCTTACTTCCTAGGAAGCTTTCCGAAATCCCATCTGCTAAGATCCCGCTCTCACATCCCTGAGCGTGGCCTCTGCAGTGACCAGCACAGGCCAGGTGGCGTGCAGAGGAGCCTTCACGCCAGCAGAGGACACTGCGCACTGTCTCCAGACAACCAGTCGGGCCTATTGACAGATTGGAAACTGGGTGTGGGCTCCAGGGTGGGGTGGGAATAACCCAACGTGAACCTGGGAAGGTCACAAGTTGACTAAGACTGCACCATTTTTCTGATAATGGACTGCTAAGGAGTGCCACATTCCCTCTGGCAGACATGGGAGGGGCGGGCACAGTGACGCAGAGCATCCCAGAGCACCTGGGCCTCCATCCCTCCAACAAACAACCAAAGATGGCTGACACCAGCCAGATGCCCCGTGGGCACCTTTACCCTCACTGCTGTCTGGCACAGACCTCCAGGAAACAGCATTCCAGACCACATCACTGGCCCCTCCAGCTGTTGTCACCTACGAGCCTCTTCCTCCTCCCCTGGAACACCCCCTTCCCACTCTTCACAGGGAGCCTGTAGCTCCCACCTCATCCCTTTCACCCATGACCCTTTCACCCTGACCATGTTTCTAGGCTCTACTTAACTCTCCAGGAACCTTCTGCTCACACTTGATTCTCTCTTAGCTGCTTCTAGAAATGGACTTCCCTCTTGGTTTCCATGACACCCTGTCCCTACCCCCTAGCTCCCTTGCGCCAGTGTAGTATCACCAACTTATTCCCCTTCTGTATCCTTGGGCAAAGGGGTCTTGGACTCTCTTCTTGAATCTCCTCTGTTTCTCTTTGTAGAATAAACTTCTTTTGAGGCAAAAAATTAAAACAGCAAAGATGAATGGAAATAGTTTCATAATTCAAGAATCCCCATAAATACCCTCAGATGGAGATATGGCCTGAGAGAGAGTGAGAGACAGACATCAGAGGGGGAGAGAGAAAGAGAAAGAGAGAGAGTAAGAGAGAGACACTGAAAATACATGCTGTATACTCTCCCCAAGGATGCTGTAAAGTGTTCCTAGTCACATTGTCCTAAAACAGCAATACTATCCTGGGGATCATTTGGAAATCGGTGGAGACAAGTTTTCTGGTCACTGTGGGGTGGGGGCTGTTACTGACCCTTAGTGGACATGCAGACTGTTAGGCCCCTGTGCAGCTTTTGAAAGCCCTACTTTTTGTGATGACTCAACCCAGACCCCACCTCCCACATCACACACACAAGCAAAATGGTTTTGCCCCTATTTAGTTGTTCTGAGTGGTTAAGGACTGTGACTGTGACTACTGTATAAATCAAGAGAAGGCTATATTTTTTTTCATTAAAATGTTTACAAGAGTTTGTACCTTCTGGAAAAATTGTACCAGTAGCAGTGATGCCACCCATGGCCCTGGAGCCACACTGTACCCTGTGCCCACATGTCAGGCTGCATCAGTGTCTGAGGAGCCCATGCTGGTTCTGTCTACAGTGGAAACATAAGCTATGTCTTCCTTGTGTCTTCTAATAAAGTCCTGTCCAAGAACTTTCAGAGTAAACTATTGACAACCTTGTTATAGACTTTCCCCCTATACTACAGTCAAGGTCTTGGATTGCTCTGTCCCCATCCTACATGACCGTAAGTACACCATCTCTGCTTTTCTCTTGCCAACAACAGAGGGGTGTTACTTTAATGACTATCATAAAGCAGAGGGTAATGATGCTTTAGGATAACTAAAGAAAGAATATCTTTTTTCAAAAAAACCTTGACCCTCTTAAAATTCCCACACACATTTTAAGCATAAGAGGGGACCTATACAGGCTTCCTCACAGCCTGCCAAGAGACCCACAGGAGGTCTCCACAGGAGGTCTCCACAGAAGTTCACCCTGGTGGAAGCAGATCCTCAAAACTCTCCACGCACAGGTTGTGGTTCATAGGGGCAAGACCATAGATTCTGGCTCGAGACCAGCCTGTGGGATTCTCTCTCCCTGGGCTAGTGGAGATCCCCTGAACAAGCCCCCCCCCCCCTTGAGAGGACAAGGTGGCACTGTCCAGCTAGGTTGCTCTGGGGTCTGAGAATCTGAGAGGCCAGGGCTGTGGGCAGAGTTGCTGGGTTCTCTGATGTTCCAAGGACACTAGGTGCTGGAGTTTCAGGAGAAAGGTGGTTAGTGTGTGAGGAGGAGAGAAAGGCGGGGGGGGGGGGGAGGGGGGAGAAGGAATCCATTTTTCTCTAGAGTTAGGTAATCTTAGAATTCTGTTAACTGGAGGAGACAGCCTGGCCGCTGAACTGATGGTTATGACACTGTGACCATCCAGGGAAGAATGATCCTAGGGAAGGTGGTGAGCAGAGGGAAGGGGTCTGTCCTTTCAGATGAGACACTAGGAGGGAATTTCAACCCAGCGAGAGGACGTATGTGTTGACACTGAAATTGGGTCAAAAGGGACAGAAGCCCCCAACCAACAAGCTACAGGAAAAAAAAAAACCTCTTAAAAAATATCTTCTGCCTCCCAGGTTCCCTCACCCGCACATAGCAGTTGCCATTCAAATGCAGTTCAACAACCGGATTTTTAAAATTTGTTTATGTATAATTTTCACATCATTGTAATCCCAGGGATTCACCCCCCCACCACCTTTTCCCCCCTTTTCCCCCTACCCAAAGTTGTGTGCTGCATTTTGGTGCTTAGCTTGTTTTGACTTTTCCTCGTGGCTTTTGTTTATTTTTTCCCTATATCCCATATATTAGTGAAACCATTTGGTTTCTGTCTTTTTCTTTTTGACTTGTTTCTGCTAATATGATTTCTTCACAATACATCCATGTTATCATAAATTCATCAAATTTGTCATTTTTAATTGATGGGTAATATTCCATAGTGTATATAAACCACATTCTTTTCATCCAGTCATCTATTTTGGGGCATTTAGGTTGCTTCCATGTCCTTGCAATTATAAATAGTGCTGCGGTAAACATCCGAGCCCAGGTATCCCTTTGTACCCACATTGAGATCTCTTTTGGGTAGACTCCCAAGAGAGCAATTGCTGGGTCAAATGGTAGTTCCATTTTCATTAATTTGAGGGTCCTCCCCACAGTTTTCCATAGTGGTTGGGCCAGTTTATATTCCCACCAGCAGTGTAGGAGTGTTCCTTTCTCTCCACATCCTTGCCAGCACTTGTTGTTGCCCGTTCTTTGGATGTGGGCCATTCTTACTGGTGTAAGGTGGTATCTCATTATGGTTTTGATTTACATTTCCCTTATTGCTAGTGATGCAACAACAAGATTTTATTTATAAGAAAATTAACCAGGAAAAACTAAACATTTCAAAATCACAAGTGGCCAGTTATCTTACTCCAGTCACCAATTTCAGTTCCAAAGGCCCCAAAGACACATGTCCATGATGGTGCTCCTTTGTCCCTCCAAAACTGAGGCAAGCATTCTGCAAATGTCCAGTTCTTCTCCAACATCTTCTCTTTGCTTCTTCTCTCTCCGGTGTTCTGTACTGCTCCACTTCTCCAAGGTTTTTAAAATTTCTTCCACAATTGCTGATGCACAAATCAGCTTTCCAAATCCCTGGCCATCTCCAGGTACCAGCTCACTATGCCACCTTGCTGCAGTACCACATTCTCCATACATGGTGACTACTGCCAGTCACCATGGCTCCTTGCCATCTCCAGCTCACTCTTCCAGGGGGCTTCCCCTGGCCAGGCCACGTGGGCCTGTTCTCTCAGTCCACCATTCTCGTCTCTTTCCTTCTTTTCTTTTTTTCTCTCTCCTTCCTTTTATCTGCCTTTTGTGCTTCTCATTTCTTCTCGCAGGGTCTTTTAGAACTCCACCCACCAGAGTATTTTGGTGCCAATAGAATTTTCAACTGCGTCACTACTCTATATCTCTACCTTATGGTGAGGAGAAAATGCTGAAATACATGTAGCCAATGGGCAGAAACTACCTTCCAAAACAGTCAAGTCTGCTGGGGTGGCGGATCATATGAGAAAGAAAAATAAATTCATAGAGAAGTAGTTTTTGTCTGCTTGTGCGTAGATACTTTTGGAAGGTTACGCATGAAGCAATGATTGCCTCAGAGAAAGAGGACTTCATGTGAAGGCAAAAGAGAGTATTGTGCAGCCTTACTTGTGTGTTTCTCTCCCTCTGAATATTATTACTTGACTGAACACCAAGCATCAGAACCAGTCTAGAACCACCCAACAATGAAAAACAGAGTCTAAAGTTTTGACAGTTCATCTGGGGAACCAGTCCGGGGAAACACGTTGTCTTGACAGGTTATTTCCTGAAGAATTATGACTGGCCCCATAGCCTGTAAGTTTTCTCCATTTGAGTGAGTTTCCTCTGTACCTTGCTGACTCTCCTACTGGGAGTTCTCGAATTCTCCCTCCACCTCTAACTTATCAGAAGTTTTATTTTAACTTTCAAATGTTGATGCCTAAAAAACTCCTACTTATCTTCTAAAATGCTGCCAGAGATCAAGTTAAAACATGTTTCTGTGCCTGCTATGTGTTTCTGTCATTGCACAGGTGGTGTGTGTCCTGGAGGTGCCATGTCTGCACCCCCTTCACCCACAGCTCTGAGCTCTTTGAGAGCAAGAACCATGTCTCCCTTGCAGTGTCCCCAATGTCTGGCCTCATCCCTGACCCACACAGTGTGGGAAAGAACTGTGTGCTGAGCTGAGGGAAACGCAGGATCTGCCTTTGCTCTCTTTCCATACTGATGTATGTGGGTGTTAGCTTTTTAACTCGGTTTAGCTATATGCTGACTTTATACAGGTTTTCATTTAGCCCTGTGACCTGACAAGCATTGAGAAGTTTCGCTATAAATCATACCAATCTCTGTTCTGTATCTGACCTACCCAGGAAAGCCTAAATCTCAACAAGATGCCCAAGGCCATTCTCAAGAGTGAAATATGGTTAACAAAAGCTGCAACCCAAACAGAGGGAAACCTATACCAGGGTACGTCCACTCCTCTGCTCTGTACGTGCACTCAGAGGCCTGCAGTCCTCCATCCAGGGTCTTCCTTCAGCAGGTCCCAGGACTCTGTCTGATGACCCCAGAGTTCTTTTCTCCTGTGCAGGAGAGAACACCATCTTCCGCAAGGCCACCTAACTTCCCTTGTTCTGAACCACAAACATCAAGCTGCCTTCATGACTGATTCCATTTCCTAGATACCTTAGACACACGATGGACAAACTGGTATGAGAGTTATTGAAAATACAGATTCTCCACAAACCAGCACATGGACATTGGGATCTGCACATCTGGGGTTTGCGTGTTTGCTCGTAGTTCTGAGTCTTCAGGAGTAAATTCACCTGGACAAAATCAGTGTCTTGTCCCTTCAGAGCTGTCACTGGGTCACAATGACCATGTCAAGATACTTCCCTCCTAGTAAACTGCCAGCCAGCCACCTTCTTCTGTTTCTTTGCCACTCCCTTTTAACTTCACTGAACTCTTTCTGCATATCATACTCGCAATTTCCCAAAACAACTCTGTATTTTTTTCTTTTGATTTCTGGAAGCAAATATTCTCATTCCTGTCCCACCCACCAAACAATTGAGGCTCAGAATGGTTTGTTAACTGGTCCAGGGATCCACACGGTAAGAGAGCTGGGGTAAGTTTCTTTGGCTTGCGCCTTAGAAACATGAAGGCTAGCCCTCATTCTCTGACCTCAGTGCCTTGTTCTTTCTGTCTACCAGAATGTTTTTGAGATTCTCACAACTGTCTAGACAGAGAGCAGCTCTGGAGAAGGAGTGACATAAGCTGGGGAATAGAGCTCACCAAGCTGTTCTTATCTTACACCCTCCTTGATCTACAGCCATCCCTCCTTGATTCCCTTGATCCCCTACTTAGGGAATCTCCCTGGTTGGAGCTAGGAAGACTTTTCCTAATTGAAAGCAAAGAAAATTGATCCTCAGAGAAGTAGAACGACTTTTTCATGGTCCCAGAAGTCCTGGGAAAATCATGCTCTTAGTTCTTTAGAGCAAGAATCGACTGAGTTGTCTGGAGATCACAGGTATTGCCAGATCAGCAGCAGCGTTATCATTAAAACTGGTACTTGCAAAGGGCTCACTCTGTACTTAAGTGTGTGCATCCATTGTCCCCTTCAAACCTCCCATGAGAAAAACACTGTCCATATCTTGAGACTTTACAGCTGAGTCACTAAGGACTCCATACTTGCAAACTATGGCAGGGCTGGTAACTAGTGGTAACTAGTGGTGGTAAGAGTTGAGCCCAGCATCTCTGATGCCCAATGTCCCTGCTCTCCTTCATATGTGATGGCAACTGCACGTCCACATAGGAACTTCAGAGGTGAGACAGAGCTCTGAACGGTGGCCTAAAGAGTGACAGTGGCTGTCCAGCTCACCATTGTCACCCTTGGTTTGAACACCCCAGGCTCTGTATGCTGACTGTAGTCACTGCTGACTACACCCCTGTGTCACCCACACTTCTTCAGCACCCTTTCATTTCTGGCTGTTGAACATAATCAATCACTTTTCTGGGCAACACATTCCCCTTGTCTCAATGCCAAACTCCTCCTTCCCAATTTGCCTGCTCACTGCCCTTTTTAAGGAAGTTTCCTCAATGAACCAAAGCTACCATCCCAGTCTCTCCATTTCTCCATGGCACCCCACTCCCTGGGAAAGAACTTCTTCTAATTAAATGCTAAATGTCTAAAATTAAAGGTTGCCTGATTAGCCTCTCCACTTAATCATCATGCCAGTGTGCCCTTATGCCCCATTATGCCACGGGGACCTTACTCCTCCCACACACACCCCATCCAAGATAAATTGCCACAAACAAAGAAGATTGAGAATTGCAAATGCAGTTTATTGCAGTAACACAAAGAAACAGGAATTTAAGACCTCACCACAAAAATTTGCTTACACCTTATTTACAAAACCAAAGCAGCACAGAGCTTGCTGCAGGAAAGGGGGTGTAGGAGCTGTCCAGAGGGGGTGCTCCTGCTGGGAAAGAAGCCTTGGGACTAACCAGCCCTGGTTGACCAGCTTATGGAGGTGCTTTGAAATGTAATGTGTGTAGTGGTAAAGCTGAACTGGCTTTCAGGCACATCACAAAGCAGGGTCATAGCCAGGGTCTGAGTTTGCCACTGTTCTAAAACTTTCTTTGGGAAGCAGAGCAGAAAGGAAAGAGCTGGGGAAATAGGAGGAATCCTTGTAACTAACATAGCTCTCTTCTCCACCAAGGTGAGAGTAATTGGCCGTGGTCTGGCCCAGCACTTTGGTTAGAGCTAACAAACCGGAGGGAGCCTCTTTATCTGGGTCCTCGGGAAAAGCTGGTGGAAACAAACTTCACACTAGAACTGCCACCAACGGTCTTGGTGTCCCCAGAGCTGGAAGTGCCCCCAGTGCTGGAGCCCCGACGATCAGAGGAGCCTAAGCTACCCCCAGAACTGCCCGCACCACTGATGGAACCCCGGCCGCCTCCAGAGCTGCCACCGGCCACTCCAGAGTTGCCACCGGCCACTCCAGAGCCACCTCTGGTGCCTCCACTGCCTCCTCTGGAGCCAGAGCTGCTGCCACGGCCACCACCACCTCCGGAGCCGTAGCTGCCACTGCCTCCTCCTGAGCCACCTCTACCCCCGCTGCCTCCGGAGCCGTAGCTGCCGCCGCCGCCACCACCTCCAGAACCATAGCTGCCGCCTCCTCGGCTAACACTTCCACTGGAGCTGGAGTGGCTGGTGCTCACAGCTGCAATGGATGGAACACTCAGTTACCCTCAACGCCAACTCCCTTTGCAGCCCCAAGCCCTGCACAGCCCCTGGGAAACAGCCGATAGATACTTACACACGCTCACATTCGGGGCACACTCTCCAGACATCCTGGGGGAGAAAGGACAGCACTTCATAACTCCGCAGCCTCACACACCCTCTGGCCCTCTCTGGCCCTCTCAGCCACCCCCATAGACTCACTCCATCTGCCACCCTCCAGTTCCCTGGATCCCAAAGCCAATCCAACCCTCTGGCCTCCAAAAACTCTGCCATTTTCTTGGCGTCCGTACCAACAGGGAGAGAACTACATGTAAATTAGACAAGGGTCTTGCAGCTGGACCACTGCTAAAGGCTGAGTATCTGAGCCAAGCCAGATGAAGACAAAATGGCCCCATCTCTCAGCGCTTCCATGGGTTAGCTGGTGTGTTTTCTTTCCCCCAGCCGGGGACAAGCAGTTCTCGGTTCAACAGCACTCAGTATTGCAGGAGAGGGAACACTCCAGAAGTGGCCAGACTGCTCAGGGTGCCTTCCTCACCTGCTCTCCTCGCCCTCCAGCAGTCTGCGGTAGGTGGCGATCTCCATGTCCAGGGCCAGCTTGGTGCTCATCAGCTCCTGGTAGTCCCGCAGCAGCCGGGTCATGTCCTCCTTGGCCTTCTGCAGGGCCTCCTCCAGCTCGTTCAGCTTGCCCTGGGCATCCTTGAGGGCATTCTCCCCACGCTGCTCAGCATCAGTGATGGACTGTTGCACCCCTGAGATCTGCGAGAGGAGAACCCAACATCTGACACACTCATATTCTCTGACCCCACCTTGGCCTTCTCTTCTCAAATTGATTTCTCCACCCCAGTGAGGCCAGGGCCCTGGCCCAGGAGAACCGCAGGAGCTTAAATGGATTCATCCCCCTCTAGATGGTACATCGTTGTGTTAGCTTCTTTCAAAGGTGACGCAGCAGCTACCTGGGTTCAAATCTAGGCTCTTCCAAGCCTGCACGGACTTGACATACTTCTGAATGCCAACCCTCAAGGCTCCTGGCTGCCTTTCCTCTCCCTCTCCATCTCCTACACTCTGGGTCAGGGTTAGATCTCTCATGACCATCACATCTATTCCTCCACTGGGTCATTTTCACAAGTTTCCCTAAGGATTACCCAGCATGAGGGTGGAATTCTGGCAACCAGCACAATCACCAAGTCTGAGTTAATGTTGCAGGAGCTGAAGCCAAGAGTGTCTGCTCCATTATCTGCAACCTCCCCCTACCTTACTACTGACCAACAGGAGGAGGAAACAAATACCTGCTTCTTGATACTGTCGATCTCAGATCGAAGTCTCTGGATTACCCGATTTAGCTCAGATATCTCCATCTTTGAACTTTTCAAAGTGTCCCCATGTTGGCCAGCGGTCATCTGGAGCTCTTCATACTAAAGGTGGTTGATTGAGCCCATTAGACAAGCACATCATGGCTCTCACACACGATGTGACAGAAAACACAGGACAGCAAGACAGAAACATTTGAAGAGCACCCAGCCTACTCACCTTGCTGTGGTACAGAGACTCAGCCTCAGCCTTGCTCCTCTGGGCAATCTCTTCATACTGAGCCTTGACCTCGGCAATGATGCTGTCCAGGTCCAGGCTGCGGTTGTTGTCCATGGACAGGATGACGCTGGTCTCACTGATGTGAGTCTGCATCTGAGCCAGCTCCTGCAAGAGATCAGGTGCAGTGATGCTTAGAGTATTAGAATAAGAAGCAGCTTTAGGTGGATGGGCCCGGAAAAGGGGGATATACTTTTGTTTTTCTGTACAGTGGTGGGGTGGGGCTTAAAGGATATTTGGGTAAACCTGGTTGAAATTAGAGAACTCACAGCTTGAAAGAATGCTGTGTAGAAATCAATCTCCTGGCGCAAAGCATCGACTTTGGCTTGAAGGTCCACCTTGGTCATATAAGCAGCATCCACATCCTGGAAAAGGAATAACCATCGTGAAGTCACCACCTTATCAAGGCAAGTCCCTCTCACCACTGGAAGGGGGCTCCTTGCCACTCTTCTACTCCTGGTGGAAGAGTAGCTTAGGTCTACTCTACAACTGTATACCCACATGGCTCACAGTCCCTAGACTGTCCTGCCCCTGCATATCATAATCCCAGGGGACCTTGTTGACATGCCTCCCACTTACTACATGAAGTACTAAGAAATCTGAAGAAGGAAAGAACCCAAATAAACCTGAATTCATGATAAAATGCAGAAAACTCCATAGCATCAGGCTTCCTGGCTTCTCTGCAGCCTGCCTTTTTCCCCTTAGCAACTGGATACCCTCTTTTACTTTATTTCAGGTATGAGGTCCATTCTATCAAATTTGCTCACCTTCTTGATGGTCACAAATTCATTCTCTGCATTTGTCCGCTTGTTGATCTCTTCCTCATACCTGTAAAAAAAACAAAAGGTACAAATGATTAGACGATTGAGATTTGAAGCTCAGCTTTCTAAACCAAAGTTGCCATCAGTGCTTCCTCCTGGTACAGGATATATTGGCCCTTTTCTTTTGAGCAATGAAGTCATTAAATATCTCTTCCTCTTGAGAATTAGACTATTTCTGAAAATGCCAAATTGATTTGTCTCTAACCCAAGAAAAGACAATGTTACATTGTCTTTTAATACTCTTCATAGGCTTAACTTGTCACTTTCTGAAAATATTTAAGTACAAAAGGTCAAGGATTCCCCGGTCAGTTTTGCTTACTTGTTCCGGTAATCTTCCACCATATCTTGCATGTTCTTCAATTCTGTATCCATCATTGTCTGTTCTGACTTCAGTTGGTCCACTCTACCTCTGAGATTGCTTATGTAAGTCTCAAAGTAGGAGTCCAAGCTCTGGGTCTTAGTCGAGGTGTTCACCTGCTGCAGCAGCTCCCATTTTGTTTGTAGCACCTGATTCTGCTGCTCCAGGAATCGTACCTAAGAGCACAAGACCCCATTACCCACTGGTACACAATAAGGGGGCCCAAGCCTCATCTGAGAAAGAACTTCAGTTGCTGTTTTCCTGACCCTGACAACCCAAGAAACAAGAAGATGCTCAAGTTAACATCATCTTCGTAGCAAAACCCAACTTCAAAGGTTGAATTTCCCTGTGAACAGCAGTCCTATTTCAACTGGAACTTTGCAAGGGTATAGTAACTACATGAATACCAACTAGTCAAGTACATATAAAATTTTTGTAGTTTTCTTGAAATAGATCCATGATGTTTGAGATTTGTCCCCCAATTTTTTTCAGGTCAGTTACCATAAACATTGGTTTGTACCCTCTCACCATACACACAGTTCAAAAGATTTCGGGAAAATCCAAAACCTAATTCCAAAATATTGACTGAACATTATTGATGATTGAGCAACAAGCAAAAATAGTGTACATATTTTTCCAGGACAGATACCTGAAAATATAATTATATATCAATCTCCACTCTGATCTGGTACCAAGGCAACATTCTCAGAGGGCAGAGTTCCCATCTGACAGCTAAAGACATCTGGCACTGCCTACCACATACTTGTTGCTGTAATAACACAATGTGCTCCGCACTCACTCGGCTCTGTCTTTATGGTTAGGAAAACCTAACCAGGGTTCTCACTTGCTCCCTTGAAGGTTGAGTTAGTCCCATTTCTATTGTCTTCATTCTATACGTATACGTCCCAATTCAACTCAAAAACTGAGTTTTTAGATCCCCTTTTCAAGGTGATGTCAAATGGAGCATATTTGTGTAGATCACGGACCCCTTCATCCAAGAGAGAGTTCAGCCATGAGCGTCACTCAACAGCACGCTTCTAACCCAACTCCTGGATGACAGACCCACACAGCGGCCTGTCAGTCAGCTACACACAGAAACCAGAGGCTCCAACCCAGATGTGCTGGGGTGTTTGGTGGCAGAGGACCTCCAAGTCACTCTCCTGGTGCACCAAGGGGACAAACTCACCTTATCGATGAAGGAGGCAAATTGGTTGTTGAGCGTCTTGATTTGTTCCCTTTCTTGAGACTTGACTTTCTGGATTTCAGGGTCAATCTCCACATTGAGGGGCTGTAGCAAGCTCTGGTTGATGGTGACCTCCTGGATGCCACCAGGAGGACAGACAGGCCCAAAACCACCGCCTCCACTGCCAAAGCCACCGCCGCCGCCAAAGCTGCCACCGCCGAAGCCCATACCGCCGCCGAAGCCCATTCCGCCGCCGAAGCCCATACCGCCGCCCATACCACCTCCCATACCACCTCCCAAACTGCCACCACCACCGAAACTGCCGTGTCCACCTCCTCTGGCCACACTCATGGAGATGCTTTTGGTACCACCAAGGTTAACAAGACTCCGACTTCCAAAACTACCACCGGCACCTCCACCGCCACACGCTCCACCTGAAAACCTCCCACCACCGCCCCCGCCCCCGCTGCGGCGCATGGTGCAGCTCATGGTCTTGCGCTGGAGGTTCATGGTCCCAGCGGAGCCGGAGCTGAAGCCCCCTCCGCACCGATATCCAGACTTGGAACTGAATTGGCGGCTCATGTCGACTGAGAGAGAATCAGAGCGAAGTCAAGAAAGGAAAGGAGCTGGTACTCCTCTACTCCGAGCCCAGAGTCCTCGCCTTATATACTGGGAGTCGCTTTGGGCTTGGTCCTCTGTCAGAAGGATTTGATGCCTCCCAAGGGTTTGGCTTGCCTGCAGCCATACAAGATTTTTACGAGCCTCAACAATACGAATAAACACTACACACCTAGCTCCCAGGATGCTCTCGAAATTGCTGTGCACGCAGGATCGTTCGTGTGGCAATCATTTTATCAGACAAGATCTCTCTTCGAGAACTTGTGACTTTGGGAAATAGGACCCCACATTACCACCTGGTGCTTCATGGTGGATTTCATAACCTCCTATCCTGGAGATCTGCAGTTGCCATCCTGGCTTCGCTCTTGTAAGCAACGAGGCACTCTCCCCTCAGGCTTAGCAGGTGCAGTTTCCCAGGCCGGATTTCAGAAGGACCTCCCGCACCCACTGCTGAGGTCTGCACCCCAAGCCCTGGAGCTCACCAGGTTATCTCCAGCCTGAGTGGGCCTTTGATACATAAAACTTTTAAAGTTATTTGTCACAATGTCAGCTTTGTAAGTGGGCTGCAGTAATACTAAAATTGGAGCTATGGTCAAAAGAGATGAACGGGCAGGTGTGCAGGAAGTTCCAGGAGGCAGAGCCATGTCCTTTTCTAAGTTTCCTACATATATGCCTTTTCTTAAAGACAGACCAAGGCAAGGGACAGAAACTGGCAACAGAAAACAGGTGCAAACAGGTGACATGCAAGCGGCAGCTGATAAAGTAGGAGCAGGGAGATGAGCAGATAGAAGCTGCTATGGATGTTTAGTAAAGCAGGGAGGTGGAAGTGAGCTTTGACAGATGGTGGGAGCCTCACACTCGACTCTGGGGAGAAGTGAATGTGGACATTCATGAAGTGTAGGGAAGACAAAACTGCAAGTCTGGAAAGGCTGACCTGTGGTGTTAAAATTGTCGTGGGCAATAATAATAGTGGTAGCAGCTAACTTGTGTATCAGAGGTTCACCAGGTGCCAGGCATGTGCTTTCAGTGTATTCACTCACTTTATTTTCTCGAGTTTGAGATAGAAGCTATGGTTCTACCCTTTTCTTAAATGAAGAAACTGAGGCACGGAGGTTGAATAGCCTCCCCCCCCACATATACACAGGCGGTAAGTGTCACAGCTGGGATTTAAACAGAGGATGACAAGTTACTGCATGCAAGATCCTAGCCAGCCTATTGTACAGTGGCACAGAAACTGAATTCAGGGGGTACTGCCTGCTATTGTAAAGCCAGACAGCAAGGGAGGGTGCCCCACTGCAAGGACTACAGCAGGAGGCCCCGTCACCCCTGTGACCTGGGCCCCACACTCATGTAAGTAATTAGGAAATGTTTCCTTATTTGCTCTGGGAAGGGGCTCGTTAGGCGCCAAGTTCAGGTGCCAGAACACTCAGCCTGTCCTACGGCAGTGGGGCGTACTGGGGCCTTCCTGAAGAGCAGGACCTGATCAGACTTACAGGCGAGAAGTGGCCCTGAGATGCAGAATGACCGTAGCCCAAAAGGAGCTTCATCATGAGCCTTCTCAGAAGCCCACTGGCATGCAAACATAGTACTGCTGGTGAGTGGTAATCTATAGACCCAGGTGGGGAGTCTCCACTATGCACTACAGGTGTGTAAGAAACAGGGCAGGGGGGAGGGGCTGTGACAGTCATTGATCCTGTTGCCCATGGATCTGAACCAAGACACTGAATGTCCTCTCCATGGAACACCATCTTTCCTCTTCTCCCTTCACAGTTACTTTACACCCTCTCCACAAGGGGCCCCCCCATCTCGCCACTGCTGCCTTGCTTTCCCCCATGACCACACACTCTAGTCTAGGACTGTCCTGACATGGACATCCTTGGGCTGCTAAACCAACTGTCACTTTAGGGGATGAGTAATCCAGATCTTGTTCCTGATGAGGAACAATGGGATTGGGATGGTCTTGGCTTGGTGACCACTGTTGCCTAATCCCTCTGACAGGCAATCAAAATTCTTTAGTTCAGCATACTCCCTTATGAGACACATCACTCTGCACGATTGATCCCTTCAAGCACATGCAGGGTGTGTGGATGTGTGTGTATGCATGTGTGTGTGTGTGTCCACTCTCTCACCCCTGACAGTCAATGCACTGCCCAAACTCAGGAATTCACATGGAAACCAGTCAAATGGTGATGAGCAGACAATGTACAGAGCTGCAGGAGGCCCCGGCAGCTGCTACAAGGGGCCAGAAGTCACCACTGCTTACGCTGGCGTGGTCACCTCAAGAATATTCCCAACACTGCCCCACGAGAGCCCTGAGAATGAGGCCATCAAGCTGTGTTCAACCCACTTTACAGAACAGATTTAGAGAGATTAAGTGACTGGCTTGGACCGGGCAGCTAGAAACGGATCAGGGACGACAACCAGAGCTCTCTGGTTTCTAAACAAGTCTCCTAAACTGGAGAAAGACTCAAGGACAGGAAAGGGGGCCCAGCTCACAGCTCCCCTCCCCCAGCCTTGGGGCTACTGAGACCCTGAGGCACCCAGCCTGCCTGCCAGTGAGGCCTGAAGGCAGACCCAGGGAAATCAAAATCAAAGAACGTGTGCAGGCCATACTATCAATGCCTGGGGTCTCGGGTTCCTGGCTCGAACTCTGTTCTCTTCCCACAGCGCACCTTACTTTCACTCTTATAACTTTGCTAACAGTGCATAAACAGTAAATGGATGGCAACCACTACTTACTTTTGAGGCAAGCCAGTAGGGCTGGAAAGCTGCATGCCATCAGTAACCCACCTATCACTTGCTGCGATGCCCCCAGGAGGCCAGTGGGTAAACAGTGAGACTGAAAAACAAGTGTGAGAGACAGGTGCAAACCACATGCCCTCACACCTGGCTTCATTATAAAATGAAGAAGGAATGAAAGAGGGAAGAGCTGGAATCTATGTACGCCAACCCTGTGCCACAGGCCACGTGGCATTTAGACATTACAAAAATTCCACATGGAGGGAGTTAGAGGTTGCCAGCTTTTTTTTAAAGGCAACCTAGGTTCATGGAAGTTAAAGCATGTGCCCAGTTTCCCCAGTTGGTTATGACAAGGTGACATGGCCTCCCACCCCGTGCCTGTCCACAGTCAGCCCTGGCCTCCTCTGCCCCAACTAGGCCCTCATCTGCACCCTGACACCTTTCCCTGTACCTTCACCTGACTGCTCTCATGCTTACCCAGATAACTCCACCCACCTCCCTTCACCTGTGTCCCTCTCCATCTTCCCAATTCACCCCTGCTCTTCCCTTTCCTGCAAGACTTTCCAGATGCCTTTGAGACTTACTTCAAACTCCTACTCGTAATAAAGCTCCAAGACAATGATGATCTCAATTCCTGAGGATTTGGACCTGAACTTGATTTTGGTCCACCAGACCTTGAGGGCGTTCCTCCTCACCGGGCAGTGCACAGGTACCCTCTTCCAGAAAGTTTTCCTAAGTTAACACCACTCAGAAGCCCCACTGGTTTCCTTTTCTAAGCCCAGTTGCTGTCAGATTCCAGAATCCATTGATTGACTCATTTCCCCGTGTGTGTAAGGAGAAGGCGGTGGGCATATTTATTGTTTCCTCGCTTGCTCTGTAAGCATTTTGAAAGCAAGGCTCAATCCTATGTGTCTTTGGGTATGCTCCCAGCACCTCTTCTTTGTCCATCCTTCCACCACCCAGTACCCTGCACCTGAGGAATACCCCCATGAGTGTTGATAAAGCACCTGAATATCAGAGACCCACACCCTCACACACACACCAGAATTGATCTCTAAGATGAGGCTGCCACAGGCAGGCTGTGGGCATGGGCAGGGGCAGGTGTGGTGATGTTCTAAGAGCATTTAGAGGGATGGGACTAAGAAGGGAATTGAAGACATGCAATGACAAGTCACCTAGCCCATGGGACTCCACCAGGGACGTGGGAGAAGGAAATTTCAGGGGAGTGGGGAAGCCTGGGAGGAGTGAAAGGAGATCACAATGGGGAGGCGGGGTGAGATGTTGAAATTTGGCAGCCAGTAGAGGAGGGGCTGAGGCTTCTTAAGCAGGAAGCAGAGGTGCAGACAAGGGGCAGCCTTTTCAGAGAGACAATAAAGGAGGCCCCCAGGAGCTTCTTCCTAGCAGTCCTGGAGCAGAGGAGATCAGAGAGGAGGCTGTCAACGATGGGCATGTACGAGAGGAGAGATGGAGCTGGTCTTACTCCGAGGCATGGAGTCAGACTAGGTGCCACTCCTGCCTGCATATTCCTAGCTGTGTGGTCTAGGAAGGCCAGTTGCCCTCTCTGAGCCTAAGTATCCTCATCTGCAAAGGAGGGACTATCTACCTTACAGGGAAACTGTAGGAAGAAGGATTCTCCACCCTTGCATCTGACAGGACTCGGAAGATAATATGACAATCAAGAAAAGCTTTGGAGTGAGGTTTTCTCTAAGAGAAAGAGAAGAAGAAAGAGAAAAGTAACACTAGTGAACATCTAGGTTCACCAACTATGTACCAGGAGCTACATGGTATTTAAACATCAACAAAAAATTTCACTGGAAACCATGAAAACACCCAGAAAGGAAATTTAAGTCCTTGAAGTGAAATGAGTCATTGTGTGGGAGAAAGGTTCACGGGCCCATAAATCTGTGAGAAGGAAGCCAGTGACCCATCACATGCCAGGAGAATGCCAGGGTCAGCTGCAGTCCAGGGAGCTGGCTGGAATCGGAATCATTCATGCACCGGGGGATGAGCTGGGACTGAGTTCCTGGAACACCCCAACAGCACTGCAGTCCCGGAACTGACCCTTTCAACACCCCAAGTTCCCACCTCAGCCTGGCAACAATTTGTGTCTTGATCAAGACACAAATTTCCCTAAGACATAGGTTTCCATGATCTGATCAGAAAGCTGATAAAACCAGGGCAACAGGTCCAACAAAACAATGGGAATGACACTGAGCCTGAAGGACCATCAGGGCACGTGACTCGTAGTCTGGAGATAAATCCCTGGTGAAGGAACTGGTGATTAAGGGCCAGGCAACATTCTTGAGAGACTCTTCTGTAGACCAGGATTTTCTCAGCCCAGAAAAGCACACCTTGTCCAAGGTCAAATGGAGTTAGGATTTTATTGGGCCAATGATTGCTCCTCTTCATCACATCCTGAGATAAAATCTATGTAAATGAGAGGCTGGTGGAATTAAATTTAGATTCTCAGAGCACCCGCCCTGCCACTGCCTCACAGAGGGAGGAGCAGCTGGCAAACCTCTGGGGAGCCTCATTGTCCTGAGAGCAGCTCCCTCGTGCCCAGCTATGTGCTTGGGGGTGGATGTCCCTCTCATCCCCCACCAAGGATCTGAACAACATTGTCCACAGTGGGATGAAGTGTTTCCTGATTCCTGGAGCCCTCCTACATGTGGCCATTCCACCTCTCAGGGCTAGTGAGAGTCATGTGGGATAACACAGACAGGAACATTTCCCACATGAAATGGCCCCTCGGTTTCACTAGGTGAGCGAAAGGTAAGAGGCCTTTCTCCTGAGGGATGGCTCCATGTTGTGAACAGGAATATTATCGTGCTGGCTTCCAGCACTAGTGCCCATTGATCTTGAATATCTCATCAAGACTTCACATTAGACTGGGATTTCTTCACTTCTTGGCCTTCTCTCTCTTCCTTCTGCTCTGGGGAATCATTGTTCTCATATTCATAAGAATCAGGCACATGATTCTGTCCATCTCTGCTCCAGTCTGCCATCACTGACATGTCCAGCCTCTAAAAGCAGGGCTGTGTTCTTCTGGAACAATCCCAATCGGGATGGGAAAACAAGCCCTGGTTGGCCTTCCCTTTGTGTGCTTTTCCCACAGCCAGTTTGAACTCCTTCGGAAACACATGCCTACTCGCATGACCCAGGGCTAATCAAGTCATACCCTCCTTCTAACCAGTCTGGTGGTGCCAGAAAATGTGGATTCACCTCATATTCTGGCTAGAAAGTGTGACCTCTGCACCCTTAACCCTTCCCTGGCCTCCGATCTTCATTTTTCCAAATATAAAATAGAGGCTAGGATTCCTTTTTTTCTCAGACTCCATCACACAGATTCTCGGGCAGGGGAGGTATGAGATGTGGCTGCACACATGTCCCTGCCCATCCTCACTCCTTCCCTCAGCCTCCTGCCAAACGGTTAGTCAGTCTCTCCTTGAAATGTGCTAACTCCCTACATGACTCTCCCATCTCCGGATCAATAAAAAGGTGCTACATGAAGCTGCTGCAGTCCCACCTGTCCATCTGGTTTATCAGCCAGGGTTATTCCACTTTCCTAGGGAAGTGTTTCAAAGCTTTACAGTGGGCTATCTCACCCCTGCCCCCGGCCCCCAGCTTCTCTTCTCCAAGGCCATCCTCCGGTGTTCAGGTTTCTGATTCCCCACCTCCACTTGCCACCACACCTGATTGGTTCCTGTTTAGTAATAATCTCAGAGTGGCCTTACTCTCTTCCCAGTCCCCATGCCTGTCACCTCAGCCACAGCTCACAGGTGTCGCACTAAATCAAGTTGACAGGCACAGCTATCCCGCCCTGTCTTCCCAGCCTGTCCTCCCACTCTAGGCTTTGACATCAAGTCTGCTCACTGTCTTTCCTTCCCTCCAGGTTGCCCCCCTGCCTGACTTTCCCTTTCCCAGCCCGTCCCCTGACAGGCCCACTGCCAAGGCAGGTGAGATGTGGAGCAACCTCTCAGAAAGAATGTAGGGTGTGCCTGGGAACACAATGTCTTATCAATATGTGCTGCTGTGTGAATGGCTGTATTTGAATCCAAGGTCCATCTGGATTCCTTCGGGGAATGAAAAACTAGGTCAAATCTTTTACATGACTCCTTCACAGGAGCTCAGAAACATCAGTCAGGATAAGGTTGGAGCTTACTGGCTCCATGCTTCAATTTCCATGTCTGTTGTCCAGGGGGCATCGAGTAAAGCCACCCTGTCCATGCTGGGTCACTGAACTTCCCTGCTCGGTATCACCTGTGCAGCTGTCCCTCTCACTCACACATGCTCACCTTCTCTTCGAGGTGCTGATAGACCATCTCCATGTCTGAGGGTCCTTCCCTGTCTCCCTGATCACACCTGTCCCAAGTTGCACTGTGCCCTGCACCGTGCACCCACTCCAGGACCCTGTTAGAGCCCAACTCCCCCCAACCACACACACAACTGGAGCCTGATGCAGATACCAAAGCTCCTCTCCTGTGAGGCTATGCATCCCCAGGAGCAGCCTTGCTCCCTCCTCAGGCAGGATGTCCACAGGCACAGACTCTAATCTCTCCTCCCTCAAAACCCTTCCCCTCCCGCAACCTACTGTTTGGGTTGTGAGTATCTTACAATTTGGAAACATGTTCACTCAACACTGAGCCTAAACCACTGCCTGCCACTCAGGAGAGGTTAAAGAAATGCCTGCTGAACAAATGTGGCACTGGCTTTTAAATGTCTGGTCACTTTCAGGGTTAGGACGACCATGCCAGCATTAGGACGACCATGCCGGCAAGGTGTTTTAAAGTCATGTATTACTCATGAAATATAAAAGTAACAAAAAAGAGTGAATTTCCAAATATGAATAATGTCAGAGACCTACAGAAGTTAAAGAAAAGATAACAATTCACCTCCAGGCCACACATCAGTTGAGATCACAGAAAAAATTTATTGTAGAAACAGCAGAAATGCCAAGCCCTTTGAGATACAACCTTCAACCGGGAAATAACAAAGTCACAGCCCTCCCCAGGGGGCCCACACTGAGTCCAGCAGGTGCCCAAGAAAAGCATGGACTTGCAGGGGATGCTAGGAATCAGCAAACCGCAAAGGTGGCCCCAGATCTTACAAGCAAAGCCACCTTTCCTCTCTCAAGGCCTACGGGGGGCAGAGGCTTCCCCTCCCCAGCTCCTCTGGCACATCATAAGCATCTATCTCACTTAAGGTCCACAATGAAGAGTCAACGCCTCACAATGCTCGGTCCCTGAGAAGACAGGATGGGCTGTGAGCTCTGGGAAAGAGCTTCAGCCCAGGTGAGGAAAGGGAATGTGCGATTCTCCATCAGCCCCTGGGAGATGCCCTATAGGTTCTGTCCTCTGCCCTGTGGCTGACCTGTCCAGAGCAAGCCAGTGAAGGCTGGGTTGAGAACACGCTGGCCGTGTCTGCCTGCCAGCCAGTACCTCCAAACCTAGATCTGCTACCTGCTTGGCATTATCCAAGGCTTCCCCATCTTGAGTGGAATTTCTTGGCAAAACTGCTGAGACCCATGAGGAAAAGCTAAGTGGGAGGAAGTCAGGAAGGGCTGGGCAGGCTGGGCAGGCTGTGTGTGGGGG
>PVHY01002156.1:0-11530 GCA_004024945.1 Uropsilus gracilis | reverse complement strand
GAGCCGCGGACACCGCTGCCTCCCGAGCCGCTGACTGTCACCTGGCTGCTCTGCACAGCTGTGGGAAGAGAGAACCCAGATGGGACCAGAAGGGAAGCCCACCTGCATCCACCCTCCTACACCCTTAATCGCGGGCAGCATCTGACTTATAAAAACAGGGCCATTGGTTGGAAGTGTTCCCGGTCCAAAAACCTGCTCCCTGCTGCAAAGGGCGACCATTTCTGGATATACCCCGAAGGGCCGGAGGCCACTGCCGGTTACCAGGTGTCAGAGCAATTAGGATCATGAGTAAAGTCATGACAGTTTAGTTCAGTGACTGCCCCAGGCTTTGCAGTGGCCCCTCTTTACCTTGGCTTTCATTGTCTAGGGCTGCAAACTGAAATACCGACAGCCTGCCCCCAGCTGGCCAGCCCTCGGGCATCCTCCCTCCACCCTCACCACCATCCCCATCCTGGGCTCTGCTACTTACAGATGCTCACACGGTTCTGCATCTCCCCTGACATCCTGTAAACAAAGCTCACCGTCAGTGTCAGCAGAGCACAGAGCCCCAAGGCAGGCAGGCAGCAGCCTGCAGACCTGGGATGCAGCCCTGTGTGTGCACCATTCCTGAACCTGGGGCAAGGTGTGTGCACCAGCAAGAAAGTCAGGAGCCTGTGGGGAGCCCACTAGTAGGGGGTTGTGGGAGCGAGGGTCACCATCTGCTTGGGTGGCAGTAGACAGACATTCTGCTTGGAGGCTGAGGAATGGTGACAACCTCTGCTTCTGCAGAGTGTTTCTGCCCTCCCTGGGCTGCTAATCTTCCCAGAGAGCTGGTATCATCTCTCCAAATAGCCCCACCACTCCAGACATGTATCTGCACTGTGGCCCCAGGACAGGACGCAGCCCACCTGCTCTCCTCGCCCTCCAGCAGCTTGCGGTAGGTAGCGATCTCCACATCCAGGGACAGCTTGGCTCCCAGCAGGGCCTGGTAGTCACGCAGAAGGCGGGCCAGATCCTCCTTGGAGCCCTGCAGGGCCTCCTCCATGCCCTGCAGCTTCTGCTTTGCGTCCTGGAGGGCCCGCTCTCCTCTCTCCTCTGCATCCGCAATGGCTCCATGCATCTGCTCAATCTGCTCAGAAATGGCAAAGAATCATCGGGTTGAGTTTCAGGAGCTCCATGCAGCAGATGCTGTGGTTGGCTCACACTGATGCCCACCTACCTGCTTCTTGACGCTGGTGATCTCCGCCTGCAGCCTCTGGATGGTGCGGTTGAGCTCAGAAATCTCCATCTTACTGTTCTTCAGCTCGTCGCCATGTCTCCCCGCTGTGATCTGGAGCTCCTGGTACTGAGGGCCAAAGCAGACATGGTTAGCCAGCCTGTTGCTCACCAAGAGCCTCTCTAGGAGGAACTGCGTCTTCCTCCCAGACCCTGCCCCATGCTACTGTCCCTGGAAAAAGTTCCCAGAGGAAGCCTCTCTAGAACTGTGTTCTCTCCCTCTCTCCCTCCCCCCTTCCCCAATATCAACATCAAGTCTCCAGGCTCACATCCCGGACAGACAGACTTGCCTCCAGGTGTCCTTTAAGCCTCCTCTTTCCCACACCTAAGCTGCACTGGGTTCTTCACGCCCTCCTCATGTTTTCCACCCAACATGTTCCTACCCTTTCCCAGGGTGATTTCCATAACAATCAAACCCCTGCCTACTCCAAGTTCATCCCCACTTCCCCCTGTGTCTCTGCGTCCATGTCTACTAGGCCCCATCTGTTGAGATTCTGCCCGGAGGCACGGCTCTGGTGGAGGTGGAAAGGTTAAAGGGAATCTCCATATTCTGAGGTTACCCTCCATCTCCCCATCTTGTGCTGAGATCCATGTCACACAGAACACCCGTCTGCAGGACAGTGGGTCAGAGGTCAACCCGGTGTAGAGCTGCCACAGGTGGGTATTCCACAAAGTAGATCACCAAGTCCCAGCTGTTCAGAATTTAGTGACCGCTCTTTGACCCTCCTACTGGAGAGTCTCACCCTCCCAAAACGTCCAAGGTGATTTGTTTTAAGCAGTAACCAAAAATGTGCCCAAGACTGAGCAACAAAGATGTTTGGCTTATTTGTGACAGTATATTCTTCCCAAGGAATACCACACTGCTGTGAAAAAATGATGCAGAGTGTTGAATGTCACAGAAAGGTATTCCTCAATGTTAAGTGAGAGAGAATTACAGGATAATATTTTGAAGATAGTGCTATGAAAAATAGCATGGTTAAGAGTAGGAGTTTGTAGATGCACACCTGAATGTGGCTTTTTTTGCCATTTACCTGTCATAAAATCTTAGGGAAATTAGGTAATCTCATACCTAGTTATGTGTAAAATGGGGATAATGAAATCTTTAGCTCACTATATAGAGTCAATGAAATACCATGTATACAGCATTTAGAGCTGGGCATGAGTTTTCAATAAGTATTAGCTTCCAAGAACTGGTAGAAAATATTCAGCCGTAGTAGTAGTAGTAGTAGTAGTAGTAGTAGTAGTAGTAGTAGTAGTAGTAGTAGTAGTAGTAGTAGGATATGTGCACTCTTTAGCCGTCAGTTCTCCCTTTCCTCTAACTAGCATGTTTTGCTTTAAAAATAAGGGAAAGACAGCACAAGTCTGCCAGGTACATTTGCCTTTTTCACTGAGTCTGGGGGAGGGGTGGGGCCCACCTTGGTCTGGTACAGTGCCTCAGCCTCATCCTTGCTCCTCTGCGCGATCAGTTCATACTGGGTCCGCACTGCATCGATGATGCTGTCCAGGTCCAGGCGACGGTTGTTATCCATGGAGAGGATGACATTGGTGTCGCTGATGTGGGTCTGCATCTGGGACAGCTCCTGCAGGCATGGAGAACAGGCTGACTCCTTCTGCTCTTCTCCTGGGGCCTCAGTTTCCGCCTATGTCTTCCTTAAGACTCTCTGAGGAAGCCAGAACCTGGGCCAGTTGGGAGTCTCACCCACTAAAGAGGCCTTTGAGTTGACCCCAACACTTAAAGATACACTAGAGAAAGGTAAAGGTACCCAGACCTGCCTGGCTTAGCATGTCTCAAGGCAATAAAACTCCTGGCCAGCCCCTTGTCCAGAACGGGCACCACCAAGTTCAGTAAGGGGGAAAGTAGAACCAAAGCTGGTAGTGTCTCATCCCTCACTGTTTTCATTCCCTTACGGCCCACACTGTCCACCCCCAGAGCCCCATCTCTGTCCACCCCAGCTGCCCAAGAACCCCATCTCTGCATTGAAGGTTTCAGTAGTTTTTGCCCCCATGTGGACTGGGTTCTAACCTCACTCCCAGACTACTTCCCCTACTCCTGCCTCAGGATACACCCTGCCTCCAGGCCCTAGTATCCAACAGAAATCCTGCACACTGGGCTGATAGAATGGCTGCCTTCAAGCCACAGATTTGAAGTGATTGGAGAGAGGAAGCCCAGGATTCAGGATTCCACCTCCTAAAGCCCATTCCCTTTGTGAGATGTGAGAAAAGAGAAGGGCTTCCCACAAGGACTTTACTCACCACATCAAACAAATATTTCAGGAAACTGATCTCCCCAGACAGAGTGTCCACCTTGGACTGCAGGTCCGCTTTGCCCATGTAGGCGGCATCCACATCCTGAATAACAAGCAAAGACAGTCTGACTGTTGCTCAGGGTTGCCTACCACCAGCTCACTGGGTAGTCTGGGCAAGCTGCAAAACCTCTCTCTGCTTATTTCCATGTCTGCAAATTTCTTCACCTAAGGGCCTGCAAACTCTGGCTTTCTTGTTCAGGAAATGTGACACTAAGCTCCTCATCTCCATTACACACAAAACCCCTGCTCCTCTTGGGACCCCAAGGTGGCATATAAATGACCATCGAAGCTGCCACTTTCAAGACCCTGGAGAGAGAACTCAACAGTTCATATCAGTATCACTTTAGGACTTTCTCCAGCACACGGGCAGCGCACACATCAATCTGGCACCAAAGGTGACCCTGTGCCTCCTTGGTCACATAGCACCCCTCAGGAACTCATCACCCTGCTCAGTTTCCTGGGCCCACAGTCCCCCAGGACACCCCTGTCTCTCACCTTCTTCAGGACGACAAAGTCGTTCTCAGTGTTGGTCCTCCGGTTGATTTCATCCTCATATCTGGGGGTGGGAGAAGGCAAGAAGCACAGACTGTAGTGGCTGACCGTGGCTCCTTAGGCTTTCTCCTTGAGGAGAAGGCTCAGAACTCCTTAATCCTTAACTCTGTCTGTTCCCTACCAGCATCTGCCACTCTCATTGGCAAGAAGCTGGAGCCAGTCCCCAGCCCTCCAGATCAACCAAGGGGACAATGACCCAAAATGGAAAGTTTAGAGCACATAGAGCATCCCTAAATGGTTTTTTAAAAATGTTTTTTTGTGAAGATGTTGAGCACAATCTTCTTTAATTAAGAATAATAAGTAACAACTACATTTACTAAAAATTTTTAAAGAGAAAAAAAGCTTCACCCACATTTCTGTTCAGAATGAATTGCATCTTTCCTTTGTTGGCTCAAACCCTTGATTCCCTAGTGGCCCAATGCAGTGAACATGCCAACGTGATGTTAAAAGAAGCACTTGACATTCCTAGCAGGGGGAGGGAAAGGCTGCTCAGTGCAGGAGCAGCTCAACTGGGACTAGCCACGTTCCACCACTTTATTGAGAGGCTGGTACATGTAGATTCCGTCTAAGAACTTATGAAATATAATTTCATTTAATCCAGGGAGTCTCAAAATGTGGTTCCCAGCCTATTAGCCTCAGCATCATTGGAAACATGTTAGAAATGCAAACACTCTGGCCCCATTTCAAACCTACCGATTTTGATAAGCGCATTCTTACTGAAGTTTGAAAATCAAGGTTCTATCCCTCCCAACCCAAAGAAGGGTACCTCCCCACTTTACCAGTGTGGAAACTAAAAGCTCAGAAAGATGATCGTGCAGCAGCTCCTACCCAATGATATCCTTGAAGCTATTCTTCCCTTTCCCGCAATGGGTAGCACCCTTCTCCCAAGGCTACCGGATGCAAAATGGTGCCCTTGCAGTTGTTCGTAGTGAGCTAGCATGGCTGTGTCCGGCCCTCATAACATCCCTTACATGTTGACACTGACCCGGAATCTCTTGCCCCATGAAGCAGTTCCCTGCCCTGTTTCCCTTTGACCCCGAGTCCCACATGGAGCCTCACTTGCTCTTGTAGTCCTCGACGACATCCTGCATGTTCTTGACCTCCGTGTTCTGGCGCATCTGCTCTGAGTTGAGAAGGTCTACCTGCTTCCGCAGCTGGCTGATGTAGCTCTCCAAGATGGGCTCCAAGTTGTTGGTCCGCGTCGAGGTGTCCACCTGCTGCAGCAGCTCCCATTTCGTTTGTAGCACCTGGTTCTGCTGCTCCAGGAACCGCACCTAAGAGCAGGAGACGTCCGAGTTTACCCCAAGTTACAGGTCTGAGAAGCTCCCCCCAGTTCACAAGATCCACATCCTCTCAGCACAGCCAGGCCTCAGAGAATTAGGATGCCTGGGGTCAGAGAGCTCCCCTTCCTCTGAGGCCAAGAGATAGGAAGGCAATATGGTTTCTGCTGGCTGCTTGACTCATGACTGTAAGGCCTAAAACTAGCTCTCACTCTGCCTAGTTTCAAAGTCAGTCACCTCCACTGCCTCTTCTCTCAGCCCTGCAGAACACACAGATCAGGGCAGGGTGTAGAGAGCAGGGTATGCAGGCCCAGTGTGACAGTTGTCCTAGGTATGGTAATGACAGTGTCCCCTTCCCCCTGCCAGAGGGAGAGAACGCTCCCTCCTGAGCCTTGGTGTAAACAACAGGCCATCTAGTCAGGTTCAAGCAGCAAATCCACTGCCTTGTGGCTCAGAGGAGCCCTGAAGAAGACACTCCTCCACAATGTGGTCCTAGGAGGGCGGAGCATGCCCTAGGGACCCAGCCCAGGACCCACCCACCTGAGACCCTGTTCACCCCCTGGGGTACCCGCACAGCGCTGGGAGACACTGCTCCCATGCTCAGATCTGCGGCATTATCAAAGGTGGGGCAGCCAGTTCTCAAAGGTCTGGCAGCACAGCTCACAGCTCCCCTGTGAGGAGCTCCTGCCACCTGGCCTATGTCACCCTGGCAGTGTTCCAGGGGCCAGGAAGCCACAAACACTTGCTCACAGGCCTGTGCTCTGTGTTTAGGAAGCAGAAGAAAGAAGCCCGTGGTCCTACATAGAATCTTCATGTCAAACAGCAGGTGGAGATTCTGGGTGCTCTGGATTCAGGCAGAATGTCCCTAGCTTACAGTATCTAGGAGCTCAGTAAAAGAAACTGGGGTTCTCACCAGGCCATCCAAACTGTAAAAGCAGATGCTGTCCTCAGAGCATACCTGGCTATTTTAATAGGATTTAACCACTAGAAACATCATCGGAAGCCACCATGAGGTTTTCCCAAGCATGAGAATACTCTCAGCCTTCCTCCTTAGCAGACCTCAGGGGACACACAGGGCACACAGGTAAGGCCTAGCCTCCCATTGACCTGGATTTCTCACTGGGAAAGCACACCACACTTGGCCTCTCAAGCCCTCTCTCTCCTGCTCTGGACTCTCCAGCCAGACCCCTGGTGTCTCCAGAGCCCATCTTTCCCCAGCACTTTGGCTGGTTATCTCCCAAGCCCCCTTCGATCACCACTCAGTCATAACCTTCTGATGTCTCCCCTCCAGAGCCCCCAGACTTCCTCCCAACACATCTATCATGATTTGAAGTCATTTGATGCTGCTTTAGCCTGCCCCCAGCTGCCAGGGGCAGATATGAGCCCCATGAAGGCAGAGCCGTATCTGTTTTGTGCTCCAGCAGACACAAGAGACCTACAGAGATACAGCATGTGGTACAGGAGACAGTTCATAAGTATCATAGACGAATAACATGCAAAAACCTTAGAAAGTGCTGCTACCAGCCTTGGCATAGAGGATTCAAGACAGCTGAACAAAGCCAGACCAGTATCCCACAGAAGAGATGGCACCTCTTTTTCCTTCCTGAGGTCCCTTTCCTTTGTAACTGGTTCTTCAAAAAGTTTTTGTTTCCATTCCCATTCCTGAAGGTCCACGCCTAACTCCTGGAGGACAGCCTTCATTTTTCAGTCAATGCATGTTTATTAAGCAATTACCCTCATGCCAGGCACTATTCTAGATGCTAGAGACTTGATCCCTGCTTCCTGGGAGTTTGCATCTGTTCTAAGGAGTAATAGTAAAGAAACGGTCATGAGGTTAAATGGCTACAGGAATGGTGGAAAAAGTAAGCAGGGATGGTGGACAAAGATGCTGGGGTGGAAGGACCACTTGAAACAGGAAGATTGGGGTAGGTCTTCCTAGATAGTGGCATCTGTGTAGAAGAAACTGGACCACTCTTCAGAAGGAGGAGTTCCAAGCAGAGAGTGGCAAAGGTCTTGAGGTAAAGCTGTGCTTGGGGTGCTAGAGGACCCAAGAATGCAATAGCATGCCAGCAAGCAAGAGGGAAGAGGGAGAAGACACAGAAAGGCAGTGCAGCTTCATTGCGGATGGTGAGTTTACACCTGGAGGAGCTCAAGTCCAACTCCCCTGCTCACTAAACCTTGCAGCTAGAGAGACATTCTACCATTGCTGGCAGCAAGGGGACCTAATTCTCACAAAGGAAGCCAGAAATTAGCAGCAGTTGTAGTTGGAGGGATTTGTGGGATCTGACTTTTATTCAAAATGAGGTGAGAACAGAGGATTTAAGTGGAGACGTGGCATGATGTTTTCAAAGGATCATTCTGATGCAGTGCTGAGAATAGGTGGCTTGAGATTTTGGAAGAAACCAGTGATATCAGATCAGAAAGCAGGGTCAGAAGTCATGGAAATAGAAGACTGCTCCCTTATGACCAAGCCAGAGTCCCCCTGAATGAAGACTTGTTTCTCATGGACATGTCTTTAAGGAAGGATAGGAAGCTGCCCTTACTGCATCTAGACCCCTGCCATAGTTCCATTCCATAAAGCTGAAGATGACCTGCTAATGGCAGGAACCACCATCAAATCAGAGTCTCAAGTGCTCAGTTGCCAAGTGCTCAGTGCTCAGTTCGTGGTCATGTCACTGGCCCCACCATCTCTGTTCTCACTCTGTTGGCTTTGGCTTGACCTGTGGCATCATCTTCATCTGCCCCCTCCTGGCTCCATCAGACCCTCGCACCCCCTGCCTATGGGTGAGGTAGAATAGCATTCAGCTGAATTTCCCACCCAAGATGATCAGAAGCACTTTGCTCTGTGACACTCTCTGTGCCTGCCTGTCTCTAGGCCTCAACGCTCTTACCACCCATCACCCTCCTTACTCCACCCCCACACATGCTCTATCCCATGGCCGGCATTTGACCAGCCATACGGGCCATGGTGGATGTGGACTGTGGGTGCTCGGCAATCCAGCCAGGGGTCAAGCCCTAATGTCAGCACTGAATTTCCGCAGGGAAGGAGGAAAGTCACTGAGCATCTGAGGCCTCTGTGCACCAGGGCACATCCCATTGCTCCCTGAAGACAGGACTTTGAGAGGAGCTTCCGGTGGCCACTGAGTCATCTCCAGACAAAGGGAAATGCCAGAGGAAGGCCATCCCTGGAGTCCCAGCACCAGATTGTTGCAGTGATTTGGGCCTATTCCAGACCTGGTTTAATCACAGAACTAGGGAAAAGAGCTAACATGGCTGCATCTGATCCATTCTTGGCTCAGATAGACTCCTACATTATATGACATCGACACTAGCCCCCAGTGGTATCCACCTGGACGCTGTCACAGCTGCCCACCCTGCTTCTCCTGCCCTGCCTCTGTGGCTTCATTTCCATCTCTCCCCTCCTCCCTCTGTTATTCCAACTTTGACCATCTGAATTTCCCTAAAAGTGTCAAATTTTCATGCCTCTTGGTCCATCTTCCTAGAAACCTCCTCTATCTCGAGAACTCTCTCCACCTTTAAGATGCCCAAACAAGACATAGAGGCCCTGAGCCTGGCAGGCTGAACCCTTTGAACTATGCCTCCCACACACTGTCATGATCCTCTCTACCTTCCATTTGGGCATCCTTGAGAGCAGGATCTGTATTCTAGTCATCCTTTATCTGCCCCAGTACCTGGCATATAACTGATACTTAGTAAATATTTGTGAGATGGATGGATAGATGATTAGATGGGTGGATGGAGAATGGATGGATAGAGGGTGAATGGATGAATTAGATGAACAGATGGATGAATGATTGGATGGATGTATAGATGGGTTGGTGAGTGGGTAGGTGAATAGGTGGGTGAATGGAAAGTGAATAGTGGTGAATGAGAATGAGGTTACTACACTGTGTATTTTGTCTGTTATTTTCATATCTCTCGCATGCTATTCTGACAAAAGAAAAAAAATAGAACTAAATCCCCCCCCAGTAATTCAAAATGAAGCTTAAATGAGGAAATTGACTGTCACCAGCAAACCGAGACAGCACAGTGTGGAGAGAAGTAGAAGAACACAGGGCCTTTTGGGTCATTTGGTCAGAGACCAGATCCCCCACCTGTCCCTAAGGTACTCACCTTGTCAATGAAGGAGGCAAATTTATTGTTGAGAACCATGATCTGCTCCCGCTCCTGGTTCTTGACTCTCTGAATTTCAGGGTCTACCTCCAGATGCAGTGGTTGCAGGAGGCTCTGGTTAACCGTCACCTCTTGGATGCCCCCCGGGGGACAAGTAGGACCAAAGCTCCCAAAATTGATACCCCCAAATCCAAAGCCCCTAAATCCACCTCCTCCATAGCCACCACCTCCAAAGCTACCCCCAAAGCTTCTGATCCCTCCAAATGCCCCTCCCTGGTGGAAACCACTGGCATTTCTGCCCACAAGATTCATAGAGATGCTCTTACTGCCACCTAAGTTGTAGAGACTCCTGGAGCCAAAGTTCCTCACATAACTGCCATAGCCCCCACCACCACACCTCCCTTGCGCTTGACAAACAAACCCTGTAGCCCGACTCCCACCACCAGAGCCTGCAGAAAAGCCAGTGCTGTAACCCCGCCTGCTCCTAGAGCTGAACGCCGACTGAGAACTAAACTGGCGGTTCATGGCTGCTAGAGCATCCAGCGAAGCAGACCAGAAAAAGCACCGGTTGGAAGGAGACAGAGACCAAAGGAGGGAAGGTACGCTGACTCCTTTGACAAGAGATCTGGCTCAGTCAGTATATATAGGCATATCTGGGCTGGGCACCTTCAAGCCCTGGGAGGGAATAGTTATGTTTAGCTTGCCTGCCAGCAACATCTGCTTAAAATCTCATACCTATGAGTTGCAGAAATTGCACTGTAGACAAACTTCCCCAACTTGATTACTTATCATTCATATCTCTAGACACTGAGCGATCACAGTTACAACAATCTTTCAGCATCCAGTTGCTGGAAACTCCTATACAGTTTCCCCCAGATCAGTAGTTGAGATCTTCCTAAGAAACTCCGCCGTCAAGTTGTTTGTTTTGGGGTGTGCCCCGGAGATCTAGGGTACAGCTAGGGGTTGTCTCCGTGCCTTGGGACCACAATGGGACAAGGGTGGAGACACCTGCTGTCACAGCATTTTTTCAGTGGGGCACAAGGTTTGTTTTGCTGTGCCCACACCCAGAAGGCTCCTTATTGCTGCCATCACCATGTATACCCCAAATTTTAGTCATTAAAACAGTACTGTGGGCATCAAGGGAAATGGAGGCCAGGAGACCAGGCCCGAGACTGCTCACATCCTGCTGGACACAGATGGAAGCAGGCCTGCACATTCAGCTGTGGCTGCAGGTCCCCAAACGTCAGCCATGGTAGCATTACCTTCCCCACCGGAAGACAAACAATCTCGAAATCTCTCTTTTTCTTTTTTCCTTTCCAATCTGCTATAGACCAATGTTTTAATAAAATACATAGACCAATGTTTTAATAAAATACTATAAAATGAGTTACCCCTAAAAAGGGATTAAAGCAGCAAAGTACAACACACAAGGACTAGCTTTTTGTTTTTAGATTTAACAGGCACAAACGTGTTCTAGTGCTAAATGGGAAGAAAATTTTGACAAAGTTCCTAAATGGCGAGCCTCAAATTCTAGATTTGCCTCATCTCAAAGCAAAGCCAGACTACGGGGGTCAGCGCTGGCCTGGGGGTACACCTGGGCTGAAGCAGCAATGTCTGTCAACCAGAATGTGATCGGCCCTGGGAATAAAATAATTGGTGGTTTTCAAGGAAAACTTCATAATAATTTCTTTAAACTTGGGAGTAAAAACCCTAAGTGTTTAGCCTACCTAATAGCTTGTCCAGTTGGATGGGATTATTTAAAACTGTCATTATGGAGACCACAAAGCAGGACTGGAAAACACAATGAGATGGTGTTATATGGAGAAAGCAAAATATACTGTGGAATCTCAGCTCTGAACTCACCAAAACAGAGTGCAGAGAAGGCAGGCTTAAAAAGTTACATAGAGAGTACTATAGGAAGGGTCGTCAGAGGTCTTTTTACAATATTTCTCCTTGCATTTCAGTGATAAGTACTTTTTTTTTTTTTTTTTTTCAAAAAATTAG
>PVHY01002155.1:91692-134386 GCA_004024945.1 Uropsilus gracilis | reverse complement strand
TGGTTCAGTCCCATTGGTTGTTTTCATTTTTTCTTATTTGTTTGTTTGTTTTTCCCTATATCCCTCATATAAGTGAGACCATCCTGTACTTCTCTTTTTCTTTTTGACTTATTTCTGCTAATATGAGTCTTTCTAGTTCCATCCAGGTTGCTGCAAATGACATGTGTTTGTCCTCCTTGATGGATGCGTAGTATTCCATTGTGTATATGTACCACATTTTTTTTAGCCAATCATCTGTTTGGGAGCATTTGGTTTGTTTCCAGTTCTTTGCAACTGTGAACAGGGCTGCAATGAACATGCGCGTACATGTGTCCATTTGAATTAATGTCTTCATGTCCTCTGGGTAGATTCCTAGTAGTGGGATTGCTGGGTCGAATGGTAAGTCCACTTTCAATTGTTTGAGGGTCCTCCACACTGTCTTTCATAGTGACTGGACCAGTTTGCACTCCCACCAGCAGTGTAAGAGAGTTCCTTTTTCTCCACATCCGCGCCAACATTTGTTGTTGTCTGTTTTATTTATGTGGACCATTCTTACTGGTGTAAGATGGTATCTCCGTGTGGTTTTAATTTGCATTTCCATGATTATTAGTGAAGTGGAGCATTTTTTCATATGTCTATTGGCCATCTGTATCTCCTCATTGGTGAAGTGTCTTTTTAGTTCTCCCCATTTTTTGAGTGGGTTTTTGCTTTGTTTTTGTTGAGCTGTAGGAGCTCTTTGTGGATCTTTGTTATCAGACCCTTGTCACTTGTCTGGAGGGCAAAAATTTTCTCCCAGTTGGTTGGGTTTCTTTTTGTTTTGTTTATTGTCTCTTTTGCTGAACAGAAACTTTTTAGTTTTATTAGATCGGAGTTTTAATGACAAGACATCAATAGGTGACTCAGAAGAATGGGCAGCCACTATAAATACAGATGGGATGATTTTGTATTCTCTTTTGGAGAGTAGTTTAGTCTGTTTGGGGCTGTGTAAATAACAATTGTGTAAGTTCAATGGAAACACGATTTTGCTATTACCTTTACTTAGAAGTTAAATATAGTTAAAACAAAGACATATACTAGCTACATTGACAAAAGTGATAATAATGCCTTTAGGTCATCAATAGCTAAACTGAAAATATCTTCCTATATATTTCAGATTAGGATTGGCTAGTAGACACATTTTACTTGAAACATGGGAGACAGAAGTGAAGCAGTTATTTTGCTCAGTAGATTATTGGTTAAGAGGTTTCAGAAGGTTCCAGTTTTTCCTTATCTTTCTCCATCCCATATCTCTTTCTTCTTCCCAAATATTTTTTATTTTTATGCATAGATTTAGAAAACAGAATAATATGTTCCTTGACAGCAAACTCTAGATATCATTCATTGTTCACTCACAAGGCCAAGAATTCAATAAGTCAGCGTTAATTTTATTTAAAATATTGCCGTTAGGCTGGGCATGGTGGCTCATGCCTGTAGGTGGCAGCTTAGGAAGCCACTGCCGGGGCCAGGGATGGCGGTTCAAGTCCTGCTGGGGGCATGTAGCAATACCTAGACCCCCCAAAATGGGTGTGGTGGCATGCACCTGTAATCCCAGCTACCTAGGAAGCTGAGGTTGGGGATTGCTTGAATCTGTGGTACCCTGGGCAACGTGAGCCTGCGGTTCCCTGGGCAAAAATAGCAAGACTTAGTCTCAAAAAAAAAAAAAATTTTTTTTTCTTTCCTTCCAGTTGTTTTCCATTAATTGTTAAGAATTGAGTTTATTTCAAATTAGGATCAGAGCCTTTAATTCTCTTATCTTACAGATAAACAGAGCTTTAATACTTCTCCCATTAAACAACTAGTTTATGGTAGAACAAGTACTAGAATTCAGGTCTCTTGACTCTTGTTCCCATTTGTCTTCTCCAGTGTATGAACTTAACTGCAGTGTAAATAATTTGCTACTGTATAGCAATTCATATGTTTCAATATGTCATATGTTATCTTAGTAAATCTTTTCAATGATGCTTTGAGGTAAGTAATATTTCATTTTCAATAAAAATAATAGAGAAAAAATAAATCAAGTTATTTATCCATTTTTTATAGAAACAGAAAAGGATTTTTTTCCTTTTATACTTTCTAAAGTGTTTCTGTATTAATGTGTTTTCAAAGAATAAATGCTTGAAATACCTTAGAATTTTTTTTGTCAATTACACCTCAATAAAATGGGATAAAGAAAAAGGATGACAGTATACACAAAGGGCTTGGTAGTGTAAGATGGTACAGAATTTTGGGATAGGAATCCCAGCACTAAAAAGCTATGTGCAGAAATAATAACCTGCAATTTTATCCTAGACATAAATGGTGCAGTAATGCTTATGTACACGCACAAACATGACTAAAGATATTTGCTACAGCACTACTTGTATTATCAAGAAACTATAAAGTAAAATTAACACATACAACAAGTTTCTGAAATAACCTAACACTAAGAATTATTCACCAGCTTAACAATATTAACTGTGTTCACTTCTGGTGAAGAAAGAGGGTGTAAAGGAAGGGGGTATGAAAAAAAGGAAAACTTAATTTTCTTGCATCCTTTTCCATGGTGAATTTACACCAAAAATTCAGGCTTATATTAATTAGTTTTTAATATGTGAATTTAGGAAGGAACAAATAAAACTGTCTGTTCCTAGTCCAAATTTGAGGCATTAAAATTCTTCAGTACTATTCATAATACTAAGCCATCAAACTTAACTAATAGCTTCCATGTTTTTTCTATTTTGAGGAAAGAAAAGAACAGGAACATCCGGAAAGTTATTACTAAAGTGTTAGTTATGGAACCCTTTTAAAATTTTGAGTAGGGAGAATTTATACTCATGCTGTTATTTTTAGGTTGATACGCATTGAGTACCTCTAGGCAGGTGACTTACAAAAGTCTATGCTAAGAAGTGTTTTTCTGAGAGAAAAACCTCACACGACTCCTGGCACTGTGTTCTGCACGCTACGTGACCTTGTGAAGTACACGTACCCTCAGGCCCTCAGCCCTTCAGGTACGTAGTGATATTAATAACCACTCTGCCTTCCATACGGGCTTGCCCTTTGGGCTTTATGAGTCTTCACATTTGAAGGCATTTTATAAACTGTATAAAAATGAAAGATGTTACCTCATCAGGTCCCAGTTTATGCTTCGTCTCATCCGATACTTTTCCTTCAGAGATGCTAAACTGATGCAGAAATAATAAACTGGGTACTAGTATTTAACGTCTGTCTCAACTTCTGGGTTACAGATTCCGTGATAGCAGAGACCACGTCTGCCTTTTCTTAAAGAAAAATAGCTGTTTTGTGTTTTAATCTTGTAGCAAAGTTACTGTTTAATATGTAGTTGAGTGAGTGAATTGATGAATAAAACTGGGTTGCTCTTACCTGCATCCCTCAGTGTTTTCCTAGAAATGTCCATGTTAGCAGCAACAGGTGAAAGAGTTTAGGAAAACAGGAAAACAAAAATCATGACATTTTCCAGACTTCATAGGAGTAATTTTGGGGGTGAAGTGGGTGGGGTAAGGGCTTGAGACTCAGCATACTTTTCCTGACCTGGGCTCAGAGGAATTCCATTAGGGAAGCAAGGCTATAATCCACTTTACTTCTGTTGTGCAGTAAAACACTTACAGGATTAGTTCAGTCTTATAATCTAATGGATGTCTGGAGAGTCAGTATCTCCTTCAGAATTTTTTATTGAGAGTCAGCCAGAGACTATAGAAAAGCTACTGACTTTAACCTAACAACACCAAGCAAAAATATCTCCTTTGAACTTAAACTTCATTGAAGATGTTTTTTTAAATAAAAACAAACATTTGTTTGCCAATTGGACAGTGGGACAATTTGCTTTAATAAACCCAACCTAACCCTACTCAAACCACCCAACTTAGCTTAAACCAAAAGATTTTTTTTTCCTTACTCTTGCTTCATGTTGATAGACTGGAATTAGTAGTGAACTGATCTATATTCTACTTGTGATTGCACTTGGCATCTTGAGAAGTAGTTTAATACGTAGCTAATTACTTCTCCAATATCTTTTCATTATATTTCCTTGACTTTATAAGTGTGTTTCTCCAAGCTTCACATTAAGGTTATACAGGCAATTCTAAAATTAAATAGTGAAGAAGCTATCAGTTGAATTCTAACTTCAGGTAGTAAAATCTTAAATGTATTGGATTTTCTTTTCTTTTTTTTAACAAGGAAGTAATGACGAGTTTCAAGACATAGTGAAGATTCTTGAGAAGTGTTCTAAGCTTGAAGGCTTGCTCAAAATGTATCTATTTCTCTTTGAAAAGATAAAACCAAAGCTGTTTTTTTTTTTTCACTATACAATTTGTAAGTCTGATGACAGGAAGAAAGTTAATTCAAAAGACAGTTGTGAGAACTAACTGTGAGGGAGTGAAACAGAGAAATATCAAGAAATTGAGGTTGATTCCCTACTTGCTCATCCCCTATCTTTGAGTACAGAATTCATGAAAACTTAACTAGCCATATTTGTGGTTTTTATTCATTCTGTCACCAAATGGTGCTGTATTGTAGGGTGATGTGTGTATCCCATCTCCCCTGACAATGAGCAAGTTCTTACTAGAACTCATAGGTAGGAGCATGACGGAACTACTAAATAAAAGGTGGGTTTTCATTTCCCATCAGCCTATCTATCTTTATGATTCCCTTTACAGTGTAGTGTTGTGGTAGTGGTGCTGTTTTTCTTAGTCCTCAATGGCAATTTCTTTTTATTTTGTCCTAATGCATTATTAAATATTACTGTGATTTTAAAAAAATGCTTACATTTTTGAAGTTGTCATGTGCTTTCTCTCATTTTGTACCATGCTAAGATACACCAATCTGAAATTTAGACTTTTTTGAGTGTGTTGTGAACATACTGAAAATCTCTCCCTCTGTTTTGAATAGATAAATATGAGAACATGAAACTTATATAAGATAATGACACACTGATGGTTGTTAGGACTGCCAAAACTTTTTGAAAAGAGTCATTATGTCACTCAGTTTAGTTGACATCAAGAATATAGCTTTGATCATTAGAAGAAATGTAAATATAAAATAGATTAAGCAAAATTAAACAAGACAACCTAGATGAGTTTATCACAAGATAAATTGCAAAGAGACTATCTAAAAAATAGATTCAATACAAATAACTTACTCTCAAAATTCCATACAAGTTGGAAATTCCATACAAGTCTGGGTCCTAGAATATATATAAATTGAAGCATTAATCTAGAACAAAGGGCAAGATTCTAACATCAGCTAAATTTTATCAAACTGAATGATAAGACAAACAGAAAAAGGATGAATTGAGATGCTAATATAGTCAAAATCTAATTTCAGAATTTCTTAGTTAAATGTTAAGGTGATCACTTTATTTCAAAAATTTGTTTATTTTCCTGACTGAAACATATATCATGAGATTGTTTGTGGTTTGTGTTCATTCAATGATCAAATTTTCCTGAAACATTTTAGGTGTGACTATTGTCCTTATAGATATAGGAAAGCTTCTTTAACAGTAAAATACACATGGTAGAAGAAATCATATATATGTCTGTTTCCAATTACCTCAATTAAAAATAAATCAATAAAATAATAAAATAAGTTATAACATCTTATTTTCATTCTATGAATTTAATACCAAAGATTTTTTAGATGTTTCTTCTGATTCTATTTTACTTTTATTTTTATTTTTATTTTGTACTTTCATGTTTGAGACTTTCTCAAATGTGTAATTACCTTTGATGTTTGTTTGTATTTGATTCCCTGTTTTGAAATTTATTTTTGCAGGTTAAAAATAATTGCACATTGGTCATCTAATAAGCGTTAAGTAAAAGTAAGTACAGACAGCTGAGGCACTAAGTGGAGAGTGAGCAGTATTGAGAATTATCATTTATTGTGTAGACATTTATTTAATGATATTAGCACCTTACTTCATCCCTGTGCTGTGCCTGATTCCTTGAGTACAGAACCTGTCTCATGTAGCTATTCCAGGCAGTAAATCTTCAGATTACTTCTGGAGTTAAAAACACAGCAAAACCAAACACACACACACACACACATACACACACACACACACACACACACACACACACACACCAAAAACCAGATTACCTCAGGTTTGTTGCCTGAGAATACAGATAACAGAAGTGATATAATTATCTAAAATTTTCAATCAGTCCTATTGTCTACTATGTCTGGGAGTTTTTGTGTGTTTTTTGTTTTTATTTTTTTAAATAACTAGAGGTGTTTGCAACAGGTGTCAGATTATTTATTTAAAATGCTTGCCCCTTTAGTTGTATTTTGATAAGTCAATTACATTTCAGCTATTCACATTCCAAAATTTTGACTTCTATTATTTTGTAGTTTTATTCCTCTTCTGTCTTTTTGCAGGTGTTTGCCTAATTTATTTATTTACCGTATTATTGTTCATTTGGGGGGAGGAACAGAGATAAATGCATGTGCTTAGTGCCTGCTGTCTAATAAAAAAATTGGGTTAAACATTAATATTTTGTTCACCACTCATTTTGTAGGAATGCAAAATCTCAAAAAAGCAGTTTGACCAGGTCAGTGAAAATTCAGTTATAGAACCAGGTCATGACTTCAGATCCAGGTTCTTAGTATAATTTTTGCTACACTATTCTCTCTCAGTAAAGACCATTCTTTCCTTTTCACTAAACAGACAATTGGATTTATGTTCTTTATTTACCTCTACTTCCTTTAAAAATCTAATTCCCTGCCACTTGTTTGTAAAAAGTGTTTTTTCCATTGTATACAAATATTTATACACCACACTAATGAATATTGAAGTGTTTAAATGTTTATTTACAAGTTGTATAGCTAAAAGACTGTTTTTAAATATATAATGAATTAATATTTCTATCCTAGAGAAGCTCTCTGTTCTGCTTTTGAGATAGCAAGTGTATTTCTTTTTAAATAATTGCAAGAATAGAATAAATGAGTTTCATGAATGATATTATCTTTTCATGCTCATGCCCACTCCAGTACTTAAACTTGTGTTGCAATAATGACTTTATAGTTTTTATTTAAATGACATAAATCCAAAATTTAAATTCAATCATACAAAAATATAAAGAAAATAGCAACAAATTATTCAAAACAAAAAATACAGGCATGACCACTATTACCATTTTGAAAACATAATACCGAGTATCATTCATGCAAACATATAGAGAAAGGAACTATGTCAAGAGGAAAGAAGATTAGCAAAATATTTTTTAACAATGGAATATTTAAATATAATGCATTTGCTTTATTTGTACTTGAAAGGAATTTGATAGTAAAAAAGAAATTTAAATTAAAACTGTAGCAGTTATTGAACTTTCGATAACATGACTTCACTATGTAAAGGAAGCATTAACAAGCAGCTCTTTTAAACTCGTGTTTCAATTTTATTCACTATAAATCGACTACCTGTTATAAAAGATTTTCATCCTCTTCAAAGATTAGTCCTTTGAATAATAGTTGAAAGTTGGTACTTGAAAATCAAAATACTGCTTTCAAACCTGTACTATCAATAATTCTATAAATTTGGACATATTTCTTAAGCTTTCTATGCATCATTTTTCTCAGCTGTATATATCAACAATAATAGCAGGTAGTTTCAAGATGCTTTATAAGAATTGAGTCTTTAGCATACTTAAGAAAATGAGTGACTCTCTTCAAGTGTTAGTATTGTTGACTATTCCACTCACTTCAGATTCCTTCAATCTAATTCTCATTGACTATATTATTTTTAATTTATCATATTTTCTTATTATTTTATTCTATTTAATCAACTTAACTCATATCAATTTTTAAATTTTAAAATCTATATGTAAATTAGGTTAATATATGTAATCAATACTTTAGTACAACTTCATTTCTGAGTTCTGTGAACTGGAAGGCTAGTTGCTTTAAACCACCCCATGGCTCATAAGTTTCTCCAACCAACAGGATCAAGTTCAGTCTCAGTTGTCTAATTCTTGGCAATCTCTATAGCACCATTTAGCAACCTGGCTTAGCCTCACCCAGAACTCTGTGTGGCTTTCATTTCAAACATGTTCTTCCATGATTATATCCTGGCATAAGATTTTGCTTTTGCCTGCAATACCAGTTTTTGCTAGCCTACTTGGAAAAACATATACTTAATTTATAAAATTTCCCCATATCAATAAGTAACATCACAGTCCTAATCACTCGGCCCCCTAAACCTAGAAGCTATCCTCCATTTCACCTCATATGCTCCATGAGTAATTTTACCACCTCACCTCCAAAGTTTATCCTAAATCCACAAACTTTTTTTTTTACACTTATCATTGCTACAATCATGGTCCAGCACATCTTCCTGCCTTACATGGACTACTCCAAGAAATTCCTAAATTCTCCCCCTTTATCTGACCCTATTATTATTATTTTATTTTATTTTTTGAGAGGAGGTCTCGTTATATTTGCCTGTGGAACCACAGGCTCACGTTGCCCAGGGTACCATGGACTCAAGCAATCCCCAGCCTCAGCTTCCCAGGTAGCTGGGATTACAGGCGCGCACCACCACACCCAGCTATTTTTTTGGTACTAGGTCTCACTCTGTTGCCCCTGGTGGACTCAAACCATGATCCCCAGGCCCCACCGCGACTCCTTAAGCTGTCATTTACAAGCATGCACGACCGTGCTCAGCCTATCTGACCCTTTATAGTTTCTTCCTTTGCACAATAGTACAATTCTTATTTCTCCTCTGTGTTAGTTTTTATGAGAATTCTGAGGTTCTTTCATTGTTATTTTTGTCATATAATTCAATAAAATATTTTTAAAGATAAAAACATATAGGAAAATATGAAATAAAAGTTAAAGATTAACTTAGACATTGAATTTATTAGGAAAAATCCTTGTTCCTAGTCGGGAAATGTTATTACTTTACCCCTGCAAACAACTGCTTTAATTTTACTTCCAAAATTTAAGGTGCATTTAAAAACAAATGTTCATTTTCATATGAAAATGTGAAGCTTTAATAGCCTAAGAATCAATGCCTATGAATTGGAAATTTTGATTTAGTGTGTGAATCAATTTATATTATTTTGTTTTTAGAAAAAGTCTTCGGAATTTGAAAGTTTTTTTTTCCCTTTGTGAAAAAAGGGTCACCGTTTCCCATTAAACCTGGTTTCTTCTAGACCTATTTCATTTCTGATATTTTAAACTGACAAAGAAGAAAGAAAAACACACCAATTGATGAATGAAATAAAAATGGCAAGAAGGAAGAATGAAGGAAAAACAGCTTGCAGAAATTCTCCATCAATAAAACCAAGTAAAAGGCTACTATTTTGCTAGTCTAAACACTAATTTTTCTAGACTCACTATCAGTAATAATAGCAGCAACCAATGCCATTTTTTGAATATGTGCCAAGCTCAAAATAAAAATTTGACATGTATCTTCTCACTTGATATCCAGGCTACAATTTACCTGCAAGACACTAAGTGACTTGTGATCCCCAGCTGTAGGTAACATTGCCAAACTTGAACCCAGGTCTTCTAATATGACGCTCTGACACTGCTGATGCACTTTTACAGTATCTCTCATCATTAAATAATGAATAAAAATGCAAAAATATCCTTCAAGGTTGAGTTAAGAAACTGGAAATATTTGTGGTAATGGTTTTTGTTTCCTCCATTGAAAAAGAGATTGTGTTTCACAGTTTTAAATCACAACAATTCCATTAGCATTCAGCTTTTGCTGTGAAGGGTTTGGATCATTGCCATAAAGTGTCCTTAAAAGTGAAATTTGGCCAAGTTGTAGCTGAGGAGCAATAGTGGGGGAGAATTGATCTATTAAAATGAAATTGCCAGACTTGAGTGTTCTAGCAACCATAATGCATTATGCTGACTACAGATTCCGAAGTTCTTTTAAATGCCAATAAAGCACTAATTTTTCATGTTCAGAGATGTTCACAAATAGTTTACCTAATTTTTTTCCACATATTTTAGAAGAATGTACTTTATACCCCTCAATTTCCTACACAATAATACAATTTTTAGGTATCTAAGGAAGAAAATATAGAGACTGACCTGGAACTTAGAGAATTATTGCATTCCTTGGCATTTTAAGACTCTTGGTTGTAAGTGACCGAAACAAAAGAGCTTAGGTACAACATAAATTAGTCAGTATGCATAAAAGTTAGTCTAGGGGTTATTTATCTTTAGATATGTCTGGACCCAGATGATCTAACATTGTTGTCAGGAATTACCTTATTTTAGCTTTCAACTTTACCTCTACCGTGCTTTCTAAATTCCTAGGTGAGCAGTATTCAAATGGTGGCAAAGATAACAAATAGTATGAATTTATAATTAATCACAGTGATATCATAAGAATGAAAGTTCCCTGGTTCTTGTTAATACAGTCAGAGTTGCTAGAAAGATCATAGGGGCCTCTTTTGAGTGGTTTACTCATCCCTAGTCATTACCAAGACCAGCAGGATGGAATGCTCTGAGCAATTACTTGACAGTGACAATTTCATATTGATAGGTCAACTATGCCCTACTATTGCCTTCAGACTACAACTTATTCAAATTTCACTTTCAAGAACGTTTATTCACTCCTATGACTGAAGACTTGAGTCTGCACTACTCTATCTCCATGGTGCAGAAATAGGTAAGATGTTCTTACCATTTCTATAATAAGGAGTTTGTTGGCCAGACAAACACCATCTGTATACCTAGGCATATATATATTTTTTAATGTGACAGAGACTGACAATAATCTCTAACATGTCATTTTATTCACAATAAGTTCTACTTTATATTAATTTAGTTCATTTTAACTTTTCTATATTTGGGAATATTTAGGTTCTAACATTAACCTGAATTTCTAATTGTTTCTCTTCATGATAGTTAGATAACTAAACATAAACATAGTAAATGAAGAAAAAATGAGTGATAGAACAAGAATAGACCTGTTTTGGATAAACTTGGGAAATAAATACTAAATCTTACATTAGAAATCATCCAAAACTTCAGTTATAAGAAGTATGTCAAGGTGACTGATGACATCTGCTTTGGAGTGACTTTATCTCAGATAAAACTAACATTTTATGGACTTACTCACTTATTCAATATTTATTGAGTCCCTAATGTGCACTGGATCCTTAAATCCTCCTTTTATGTTACTGCTAAAGTTTTTCTATTTCTGTCATTAATAGCAATGCTTCTATTGTGCCATGATTTGTTTTGTTTTCTTTCTCTTTCTAAAGATACTTCAAAACTTGAGCAGATAAGAGCTATGTCTTTTAATGTAATCCCTATAACCAGCCCAGAAGAGCACTTTGCATACAAGAGGGTATACACTGAAATAATTACTGAGCAAAGAAGGGTAGGGAAATTAAAAGGGTAATTGAATTAGCATAGGAAAGTAGGATCACCCTAGTGGAGGTTTCATGTATATTCTATGATGCTGACTGGATCCAACTTTTTGTTTTTTTGGTTGTCCTTCCTTCTTAGAAGGACATGGGAACAATCTTACTGGGTAGTTATTGCTTCTGTACTACTGCCATCCTCCTGCTTCTCCTCCTGCTTCTGTATGAGATAGCTGTTCCACCCATTTGATTGGTAATATCCACAAAATAATCAGAGCAGTGAATTATTATTATATTAATAAAGAGAAATTGGAGATACAATAAAGCTAGGAAATACTGAGTAACAGTAGGTAGACCTAAAGGACTTCTGCAAGTCATTTTGCTCTTCCCTTCTAAGGAGAAAAAGACATAAGTTGCATTTTGCATCATTGTTTTTCCTCTCCATAGCCAGTAAGTAGGCAACTGGTTGCCATAAGGAATTACTATTTTCATGATTAATTGGATTCATTTGAAGATGTAAATGCGTATGTGCAATGGAAACCATGAGACATATTACACATTTCTGTTTCCAAATTATTTTCTTGGATTATTATTATTATTATTATTATTATTATTATTATTATTATTATTATTTTTGCAGGAGTCTCGTGGAATACTGAAACACATGTAAATGTTGCATGGTGATTTCATTCATTTCACAGCTAAATTTATGCTCTTTTCCTTTTGTAGAAATATTGGAATGGTTCCAAAACTGGAATATTAGTGCCAAACTAGAAATATATCTATAGTAACTGATGTCATTTATATAATACACTAATATGCTCCTAACATAGCAATATGGACAATGAGAAGCATTTTATTCATGAATAAAATGTATTAAAAACCCACAAAATCTTTTTCTATCATACTATTTTGCAGTTTACTTTTCCCCCAAGTTTTCCTTTAAGTTGAATATAATAATCTTTCAATTCATGACTATCTTGAGTGATCTCTACGTGCCAGACATTGTTTTGAGCACGGAAAGTAGAGAAGATATAGATTATGCTCAGGTGAAGACAGGTGCAGCACACAGACTATCTCAGTTAACCTTTATAGCATGGCATTCTCTCCATTTTATATAATAGCATTATCTCTATTCAAAAAAAAAAAAAGAAGAAGAAACTGGGCTCAAAGGGCATTAGGAAGATAAATAAGCCCCATTTCTTCCTCTCAAAGACTTCTGAATTCTACAATGAGAAACAGTAAAGCTTCTCCATTCTCCTCTTCTCATCACTTCCAAATTAATGGTGATGCTCACAAGACCAGAGTCTCAGAGTGGAAGTGAAGCGCAGTTTTGTTAGTGTCTGACAAGGACCACAAATACAGTGTTTCTCTACTAAGGGCTGGTTGGGGAATTGGATATTGCTATGGGACATTACATTAGATTTTGAGGAAGAACTAGTCTGCAAAGATCTCAGAATCCCTGAGATAAAAGTTGATGTCAAATAGTTTTGAGTGAGTGTGATCTTCCAGATTCTCATGGAATTGAGGACCAGCTGAAATGTGAGTGAGTTTATGTTTCTCCTATTTTGATTTTTAAAAACAAAACATAATGTGTATGAAATGTGCATCCATATGTGAATATGTGTGTATGGGAATGTGTATGTGTCAGTGGATGCCTATAGATAGAAGTGGAAATTGAATGAGAAGAGAGAAATGGTTTTTAAAATATTATTTCTTTTTATTAAAGTAACACTGCATTATAAATTATACATTTTAAGTCTACATCACTGAGAATCAGCATGTGTATATGCTACATTAACTTCACTACCGAAGTTCCATACCATCCCCTTTTTCCCAATTCACTACCTCCTGGTAACCACTATTTTCCTTACAGTTCAACAACATTTTGTGTATTTGTTTTATTTACTTCATCTGATTTTCCTCTCACACCTCATATCAGTGAAATCTCATCTTGTTTGTCTTTTGCTGCCTGGCTTATTTCATGAAATATAATTCCTTCTAGCTTCATCTGTGTAATTACAAATAGAAGGACTTAATTTCTTTTTTATAGGAGAATAGTATTACACTGTGTGTGTGTGTGTGTGTGTGTGTCTGCAATCCTGTATTCATTCCTCAATTGATGGATGCTTAGGTTGTTTTCAGTTCTTGACTACTGTAACTAGTGCTATAATAAATAAGAGGGTACATAATGCATCTTCATGTAGTATCTGCATTTTTCCTGTATACACCCAGACATGGAATAATTGTATATGGAATTTCTACTTTTACTGTTTTGAGGAATGTCCATATTGTTTTCCATAATGACTGCACCAGTTTAGATTTGGTACCCTCCCTCTCCACATCCTCTCTAATACTTGTTGCTTTTTGTCTTGTGGTTAATAACTATTCTCATGGGTTTTTTAATTTGAATTTACTTAATAATAAAGATGAACATCTTTTCATTTGCCTATTGGCCATCAATATGCCCTATTTGGAAAAGTTTCTACTTTTAGCTTCTGCCCATCTTATAGTAGGGTTTTTATTAATGTTGAATTTTAGGGGTTATTTGTATATTTCGGACAGGTATTAATCTATTGTTGGAATTGATATGTGTAAATATCTTCTCTTTTTTAGCAGAGTACCTGTTTATTTTTATACAAGTTTTCTTTGCTATGCATAAGCCTTTTAGTTCAATATAGTCCCATTTATTTTTATTTTTTTGCTTTTTCCCCTTTTCCTATTGGGAGAGAATGCCCAAAACATCTCTGACGCTGATAGCAAGGAATGTTTTTGTCTATGTTTTCTTCTGTGTGTTTTATGGTTTTAAGTCTTACATCCAAATCTTTAATTTATTTTTAATTAATTTTTGTATATGGTATTAGAGAGTGGTCTCGTTTCAGTTTTTTGCATGTGACTGTCCAGTTTTCCTAACACCATTTATTATAGAGATTTTACTTGTTTACTTGTTCCACTGTAAACCCTTGACTACTTTGTCTTAAATTAGTTATTTTGTTTATGGTATCTCAATTCTGTTCCATTGATCTGGGTGTCTGTTTTTATTCCAATACCAAGATGTTGCAATTACTACTGCTTTGTAGTTTGATGTCAGGAAGTGTGATGTGGCTTCTATGCTCTTTTTTTCTCCCCCACAGGAGTGTTTTCACTATTCAGGGTCTTTTGTAATTCCAAGTAAATTTCAAAACCTTTTGTCTTATTCCTGTGATGAATAGCACTAGGATTTTTATAGGGAATATATTGAACTTGTATTGCTTTAGGTAATATAGTTGTTTTAACTTTGTTAATTATTTCTATGAGCATAGAAAGCTTTCCTTTTCTTTGTACCTTTTATTGTCATAAACCATTCTTTTAACATAGAACTCTCACTTTGGTTTAATTTATTCCAAGGGATTTAATTTTTGTAGTGTGATTGTAAATGGAATTATTTTCCTGATTTCTCTTTCTGCTAGATCATGATTTGCATAGAACAGTGTAAAACATTTTTATGTTAATTTTGTAGCCTGCCACCTATTTATTTTTATTATTTTGAAATTTTTTATTGAGATGAAAAAATATTCTTTCAGCCATCTTCATATTGCTTAACTTACTACCACTGTCATATTTTACATTCATAATTTGGAAAAACATCAGATGAATAAATTATAGTAAAAAGTTTAAGGTGTTAACAACTGGATCATTTGATAATAAGAATGGTCCAGTTAATAATAAAGAGTATATTTGGGGAGTATTAAATCAATGCTTTTTCATTTTCACAAGTTCCTGTCATTGTCCGATGGGTTCTCAGATCAAGAGCCATCCATGAAAATTCAGATTGCCTGCAATGACAACTGCATCTTGAGTCTTGTTTCTGGAGTGAAACAGGAGAAAAGGACACAGGATATATCTTACAAGAGGTAGAAAATCACCCCTACTAACATATTGGAAAATTGTGGGTTCTTTTTATTATTCTCATACAATGCTTGGAGACCAAGCATTTTTGCACTTAATGAATATAGAGTCCAGGATTCTAGACAACTAGAAGGAGTGACTCATGTATAAAAGAGAGTAGTAACCCAAGTCATGGACAGATTAATGTAGATATGAATCTTATTTAATGTCATCTTGAATCTGAATCTAACTGCATCTGAGATAAAAACAGAAATATATATTTTTTTCTGGAATTTTAATATATACTGAACTATCTAAAAGTAAGTTAGAGTATAATTTGTTGGAAAATCATGGTTTGTTTCATTTGCATCTGTACACTATTGTAGAATACCATCAACACAGTACTCATAGAGTTCAAGTGCCTGCTACAAACTCTGTACCAGTCACAGCCAGGTGATTCTGCCTCTAGAATCAACCATCAGACCAATTCAGAATGCCTTTCCTTGCAGTTATGATCAATCACTTATTTATATTTTGAAATACAAAAAGAACAAATTATTTGTGCTTTCCCCCCTCTTTTTGTTACAGCTAGGGTATGCTATTAGATTGTATGAGACTTATATTTGGGTTTTTATTTACAATCTGATAGATGGGAATGACCCACATTATGGAGACAGATTCAAGAAGCAGATTGGAGAGTTCTTGACACCCCCTTCATTTAGAGTTGCACATTTGCTACATCAGGGCCACAGGAACATCCAGATATGTTGGGGAGCCTGGCATCATCTTATTAGTGGCACCTTTTCCTGAGCGTATGGGAGGAGGAGAAAGTTGCCAGCATCTAGGAGAATGTCACCTGCTCACCTCCTCACCCACCATGGTTCCCAGCTAGAGAACTAAGGAAACAGTGAGAGATAAGCCCGAGGCATCACTTCTGCTTCTCTGCTTCCTACACAGAAGATCTAGAAGTTCCTTCACCCTGTATTGAGAAGCCACGGAGCAGGAAAGATGTGAATCTTCACGCAAAGAGGAGCAGCCGTCTGGGAAGAAGAGATAGAGAACCAGGCAGTGGGCACCACCTGTCATCCCTCACAAGAAGCAGATGGGCCTTTGAGACTCAACAGTGATCAATCCAAGAACAAGAACAAATGAGTTACTCTGAAGCCAGAAACTGAAAACGCTGAGGGAGAAGCTAAGAACAGGCATTCCCTTTACCATGGGATCACACAATTCTATCAGCCAAGAAGGAGAATGCTGTAAGATTGGGAATTTACCTAGAGCCACCAAGTAGTTGTGTTAAGATACTGTTGAAGGTACTGGGTTGCCTTGATTTCCTCTACTGGATTAAGTCTACTGGATTATGTTTTATCATTTTCCTTGCTATCCACTGGAAGATCATCTTAGTTATTAGGAAAATTCTAAATCATTACTACTTAAATGCAGTAAAAGTAAAATTGTAACCTGGCTACACATATACATATTCTAAGATTTTTTTTTTTGATAGAGGGAAGATTGTAGAAGCAGGAGTGAAAGGGGTTTATCTCCAAACTTCAGGAGCAGAGAAGGGGAATTTCCAGACATAAACCAAGTTTTTCCACTTGACAGTTTTGCCTTGGGCCGATCCTGTTTGTCTTTATCTGGGCTCAGATAACTTGCAGCAGAGGCCAAAATGCTTGTCCTTTTTTTTTTTTTTTTTTTTTTTTGACAGAGCACAGTTTGGCTTAATCAAGAATCATATTAGAATCTACCATAGAGGAGGCAGAGGAAAAGACAAGACACACTTTTGTAGAGGTGTTTTCTTCCAAAATTCTTCTGCATGATCTATGTTTCCCAAATACACTTCTAAGATATTTGTAAGTTCCTTTAAAATGGTTTCACCTTTTATTATCTCTCTTTTCTCCTTTCCTGCACTAAGCATTCTTACTTTTATTGATTTTGGACTATAACCACTCTGCATTTTGTGGGAAATTGAGAGAGTTTTTAAGAGTAAGTCAATAAATATAGTGCTAGGACAGAGGAAAGACATTCAACAGAACGTCATGGCCAACCTATTTGCCTGAAGTCTCAATTTGCTGTGGTAGACATTTGGTTTCACCGCCATTCTACTATGTGCTTCTATGAGTTCAACTATTTTAGTTTTCATATATAAGTGAGATCATTCAGCATTTGTCTTTCTGTGTCTGGCTTATTTTACTTAGCATCATGTCCACCATTTTCATCAATATTGTTGCAAATGGAAATAATCCTTTTTATGACTGACTTACATTCCTTTGTGATGTGTGTGTGTGTGTGTGTATCTACATAGCATTTCTTTATCCATTCTTCTGTGGACATGTAAATTCATTCCATATTTTTGGCTACTGTATAATGAACATGGGAATGTTGATATCTGTTTGAGATATCTTACTACATTTTCTTTGCTTATGTATTTAGAAGTAGGATTTGTGTGTCATAGGGTAGCTCTGTTTTTAATTTTTATGAGGTATACTATACTGTTTTTCATACAACTCTTCAAACTTACTTTCCTACTAATAACACAAAGCATTCCTTTTCCTCCATAGCCTCTCCAACACTTGCTAAGATTGCATTTTTTTAAAATACAACCATTCTATTGGGTGTGAAGTGATGGATTGACTTTAGATAGGAGAATTTCCATTATAGTGGGAAGGAAGGCAAAGTAGCTGATTGTGAAGCATACAATGGGTGGTGGGAACATGTGCATATTCTTTTCTAATCATTGCTATTTTAGCAGTGAAATATGAAAGAAGGGTACTAGTTGAAGTAAATAAAAGTAGAGAGTATGTTAGACATTCTGTGGAGAGAGGATAAGTGAGGAAACACTCTGGACAGTGGGGAGTTGAATTTAGTGCAGCCATATAATAGAATTGCTAGAAGCACCAGGAACATGCTAGAGATGACAGTCATTTTAAGTGAGACAGATCAAAATGGTTTATTTTTGGTCAAATCATGTCCAGCTTCTGAAAGTTAAGAAGAGGCAAAAGTTGAATTCAACGAAGGTAGGTTTTTGTCAGACAACATTATAATAGATGAATGGGGCAATGTTGTTAAGGGGTTGAAGAGTGATCATAATGATGGACCATATCTTTCCTACTGGGTCAGGGGGTAAATGAGGATGCAAAGAAAATGAATGACAGGTAAAAGTGATCCTTCATGAAAATTGAAGGGATGGTGAGGAAGGAGGGAAACAGAAACCAGGCCAAATAGAAATAAAGAAAAGTTTATTGCTATGTCCTGGGCAAGTTTCACTGACCCAAAGACCTGGGTTTGTTAAGTCACACCACATGGCAGGGGTTGTTGCTTTTAGGGCAGAGACGAGGGGGAAGGGTTTTGCTGGTTTTGACTGGCAAGGTCTGCAGATGGGTAAGGTCCTTTGATAGGCAAGGTGGATGAGGTTGAGTTTGGTGGGTGAGGTTGACAGTAGTCTCAGTTATAGCCAGAGGGTAAGATTTAGGTTGGATGGTGTCCATAGAGAACTTATCCAGCTTCCTTAATCCTCTCACCCAGTGGTGGAGACTCCCAGTGCCCTCAAGCTGACATTTCAGAAATGAAGGATCATTTGATGGTATATATAAAGGGGGTGAAATTAAGTTAAATAGAAAGAGGTGAAGGAAGGTGATAACAAAATCATTGTGAAATCAGATACAAAAACAAACAAAGCAGGGTACTTGTCTAAACATACAAACAGGAGCAGCTGGCCCTTTAATTCCAGCCACTCATCAGGTTGGTCCCAGCCAGAACAAGCAGTAGCAAGACCACACTAACCTTAAGAGGCAAATCAGATTTGCTCATTAGAAGACAAACTTAAACAAAAATCACTGAACATGCAATAGCCCTCCTTGATTATCTTACCAACCAGTTCAGTCTCTAGTCCAAAAACTGCATATGGGTCCTTAGCCACGTTATATCCACAAGATAGACTGTCCTAAAATGAAGAAACCAAGATGGCATCATCGCTCGCAGGAGCTTTTGAAGATGTTTCCAATGAAAAAACCAAGATGGTGTTGCCAATCCTCCTCCAAAAGACACATTGCCAACATTCTTTCAGCTTCAACTGTACAGTGGCCCAAAATCAGACTTACTTGATACAACAGCAACAGCAACCACTTCAGGCATCTCACAATGAAAACAGCAATACTCTAAATTCTCTTTGGGTTTTCAGACAGTTTCCAAACCTCACAATCTCAAAGTTAAAGCAAGTTTTCAAGTACAACATTTCCAGTTCAGCTTCCAAAGGTCACAAGTTTCTCCAACTTGCTTTCCTGTGCTCCTTACCAGCCCAGGCTGGGGATGGAAGCCCACAGCATGGCTTCCTTCCCTGCCCTGCTGCCATGCATGGCAGCAGCAGCTCCCAGGCCTCCAGCCTCCTTGCTATTCCTCTGCTCTCTCTCCTCTTTCTTCTTCCTCTCTCTCTCTCTCTCTCTCTCTCTCGCTCCCTCGCTCGCTTGCTCCTCTCCTCCTTAAATCCCCTCACTCTGCTGCTCTTGAGAGAAGGTTTTACTTCCCTTCTCTAAGTCTTTGTCCACCAGGACACAATGACTGCTGTCTTTATGCAATACTATAATACTGGTCATACTGGGGGCTTCAGTCCCCCAATTTCACCACAGCACCCCTATCAATTGAACATCAGGAGGTCAAGGAACTGAGAGTCAGGGCATTGAGAGAATTTCCAGAGTGTGGACCACATAGATTAAAATAAAGGGTGACTACAGAGGAGTGATGGGTAGTCAGTGAGCTACAGATTAAATTTTCACTGAATGGGAAGGGGTGACCTTGGTGTCTACACATGACAGTCACAGGGAGGGAACTAGGACAGGAGGTCCCATATGGCATGGACTTCAATGGAGCTGGAGCTTTTTCTCTAAAGGAAGGAGGAGTATTGGTTTGGAAGAACAAACAAGAAACAAAGGAGAAAATCTACCACACCCTACAGATTTATGGGAAGTAAGAGGCAAAACAAAACAAACAAAAGTCATATTAAATGTAGTAAGATAACTTTAACATGGTATCCACAAGTTTAGCCAGGTTTTACTTAGAACAGGGAAGTGAAGAAAACATTTAAAGAATTTGAGAATCCTGGGGATTAAGTTTATGAGTTATCAGGAATTCCAGAGGGCACAGTGGAAGGATTTGGTGGAAAAGGGAGGAGTGGAAGATTGTTTCAGATTAGGGAATGTTCAAAGTGATAGAGAGATGAGAGTTCAGGTAATGAGAGATGACTTGTAGTTCTTGGGGGTGACTGAAGTACAAAGGAATGTAGGGCATGATGGGATTAGTCCAGAGACAAGATTTTGTTATCTGCAGAAAGGATTACTCAGCCCCCTCGTCACTTAGGGGAACATCCAAGACAACATGGAAAGGTGAGAAGAGGGATTTAAAAGCTAGTAATAGAAATGCCAAACAAGAAAGGTATCGATTTACTCATTATGCCTTATTACTTAGCAGAGAGCTGCATTTCAGTACTACAATTCAGTTGTAGAACCCTGGAGTAAATGGTCCAAATGGAGAAAAACTCACAAAAGAAGACAAACACACACACACAAAGAAGACAAACACACACACACACACAAAGAAGACAAACACACACACACACACAAAACCACCAGATTTATGATGAATACATTAACAGTAACTACTGAGTATTTTTTAGTATTAACTATCCACTTTATATCCATTATTTCATTTAATTTTATAAATACATAGTAAACATCTCTAGTTCACAGTTAAAAATAACAACAAAGATTAGCAAAGATTTGAACTCTCTGACTGCAAAGTTAATGTGGGACAATAGGATACAGAAGTTTAAAAGATTTGGGGGTAGAGGTAGAAAGAAAAATTTGATCCCAGGAATAATTCTATTCAACAAATAGCATGAAACAATAGTTTAGCATTACAATGGGATTCACAATGACATAAAAAAAATACAGCTATTTAATTTTTTAAAAGATGAATAAAACTTGAATTTGGCCTGATAAGAACTCAAAATCTATTGGACAGAATATGTAAAACAAAAATTACAGTATACTGTGACAATGTAAAGATTAAAAAGCTTGTGCCCAGATTAAGGTATAGTGCAGAACAAGAAATTACTCTCTAGTGGGAGGGGAATGGATTGGAGTTTTCAAGGCAAAGGATGCAGCATATTCTAGAAGGGGTCAATGTTATGAAAGACACAGTTTTTATTTAAATTGGTTTTATTTGAATTGGAAAGGTCTATTAATTTTTGCTGAGATTGTGGGGAACAGATAAACATAGTGAAGGCTGGGATACATATATGCGGGGTAGAGGAAATGAGACAGCTAAAGAAAAACTATCCTTTGGATGTAAGTTGTATAGTTTTGGCAACAGGAGTCAGAGAAAGAAAAAAAGAGTCACAAAATGATACAGAAATATTTCTTTGATAAAAATATAGATTATAGAAACTTCCATTCATCATTATGAATAATAACCTAATTAGTGTAAGTGCCAAGAATACAAAGGGTTTAGACTATCATCTATATTTTCTGTTTCAAACAGACCTTACCCATCAAAATTACTTCATCTGTTCCTGCTTTAATCCCCACAGATTCATGTATATATATATATATGTAATTATTTAGGTGCTAATATTGATGTGGGTAATGTGGTAAAATTGGGGGGCCATGGCTCCCAGCATAGTAATGGTGCATTAGAATAGCAGCAACTGTGCCCGGTGGGCAGAGACTTGGAGAAGGGAAGCTAAGCTTTCTCCCAAGAGGAACAGAAAGAGAAGACTTAACAAGGAGCACAGCTAGAGACAGAGAGAGAAACCTGGAGAAGGAGAGCAGAGGAACAGTAAGGAGACTGGAGGCCTGGGAGCAGCTGATGCCATGTGGGGCAGCAGGGCAGGCAAGTAAGCTACGCTGCTGGCTTCTATCCCCAGCCTGGGCTGGTGAGAAGACGAGGAAAGCATGATGGAGAAACTTGTGACCTTTGGAAGCTGAATTGGAAACACTGTACTTGAAAACTTGCTTCAACTTTGAAACTGTGAAGTTTGGGAATGGTCGAGAGACCTAAAGAGAATTTGGAGTGTTGCTGCCTTCATTGTGAGATGCCTGAAGTGGTTGCTGCTGCTCTTATTTCAAGTGAGTTTTGGTGATTTGGGCTGAAAGACGACTGTAGCTTTGCTTTTTGGAGAAGGCTTATGACAGCATTTTGGTTTGTTTACTTGGTTTGAAGTGAATAACTCTGTCTTTGAAGGAGGAGAGACAACACCATCTTGGTTTTGTCATTTGGCTAGAAACTGGGACAGTTGTCATTTTGTGGAAGCACATGGCTGAATGACCCATATATATATAGCCTTTTGAACTGGAGACTGAACTATGTGATAAGATTACCAAAGGGATCCCTTCCACCTTCAGTGACTTGTTTATTTTGTCTTTTAACGAGTATATCTTTTTTTGCTGCTTTTTAAGGTAATGTGGTCTTGGTACTGCTTACATGAGCTGGGGCATGAGTGGATTTAAAAGGCCAGTTGCTCCCCATTGTAACTTTAGTTAAGTTCTCTGCTTTGCCTGTGTTGTTACCTGATTTCAATATGTGCTGTGCATAATGTGGTCATTATGAGATACAAAAATAAATAAGACAGAATCCTTGACCTGTAACTCACAGTCAAATAAAGGAGACAAAATAGAGGCAATTTGGAAAATTCTCCAAGAGCCCACAGAAGACACTTAGCTTGAGGGTCATCTCATACTAGAGCTAATGTGAGTGAACAAGCACATATTAGATATTTACAAAAGAATAGCTGTTAGGTGTTGCCCAATAGAAGTACAGGAGAGAGAGAGAATTTCTGGTTACATTTGGTTTTTGAGTTTTGGTTTTTTCAATGAGAAAGCCAAGGAGGAGGGATGGGGATACATTTATGTTTAAGATTTGCCCCAGGTGATGCCTTTAAAGAGATAAAATTGGGAACCATGAGTTAAAGCAATTGTTTTTAACCACAGGTATGCATTTGAATCATTTGAAGAACTTGAAAAAGTGCTTCCTGGCTTCCATTCCAGTGTTAAACTAGAATCCCTGGGCTTGGATCTCATGTGTGAGTAATTTTAAAATATGGCCCAGGTGATTCTACTGATCAACCAGGCTTGAAATACTGCTGAATGAAGAGACGTACAGATGGAAAAAAACCACAAAAGCCCAAGTGAAGTTTCAATCCTAGAGATCAAAATCATGTTAGCTTTACAGAGACTGCTTGAAAAGGAGAGAAGGTGTGATCAACTGTTAAATGTCATAGAGGTATTAACATGGGGAGAGAAAGAGAAAGAAAAGGGTGGGGGAGGAAACAGAAGAGAGAAAGACACACACACACACACACACACACACACACACACACACACACACACACACACAGTATTTTTGCCCCAAGAAGATTTGAAAGGGAAAGAGGGAATGTGAAAGTTTGAGAAGGATGAGCAACAGATTGAGAAATAATAATGCTCTGAGAATTATAGACCTGGAGTATAGGAAAAGTTAAAGTTCTTCTTTAGGAAAAATTGTTAAAAATGAGTGTGAATATTAACAAGGTTTAGACCTTGGGGAAAATAACAAAAGTTGAAGGAATTCCCATCCAAAGAAGTCATTCTTTCTGACTGGTTAAATAAAAAAGATTGTGTGGGATTGGGGTGAGAGGAAGAGATGGTTTTGAAAAGAGAAAGAAAGGGAGAGGGGAGATAATTTAAAGTTGAGGAGAATGAGACCAAGTTAGGTACAGATACAAAGACCTGAGTGCATTGCCAATGACCTTGTTGCAGTAGGAGACATTAAAATGAAATGAAACAGCTGTACAATTTTATTCAGCAATGTTCTGAAGTCTGGGTATAGAATCTAATACTGGATAAATTAATTGATTTGGGGTAGGAGAATTATGGGACCGATGAGTGTCAACAGTTGTCAGTACTATGAACATTCTTCCCCTCATAATAGTGGGTACTATATCAATGATACTAGAAGTAGTCTTCTTAGTGCCAGAACAAGAGGTAAGTTATTCCTAGGGAGAAAAAAGCTATTAAATGCAGGCTTTAGTAAGCTGTATGGGTGCAAAAGAGGAAAAAAATAGGCAAGGGCCAATTGTGAAGGGCTTTAGATGCTGGAGAAAGGGGATTGTAGGATAAATGATTTTTCCTCAGGCTTTTTCTTCCATTGGCCTGTATAGCCAGAACCTGGAGTATTGCATTTTCCCCCATGATTGCGTGGTTCAGTGGCTATGTGCATGTGAAAGTGTGCACACCTGGGCCCAGGAGAGAGGGGCTAAAGGGGAGCAGACAAGAGGGAGAGGATGAGGGAGAGGGAGAACTAGGGGGAGGGAAAGGGGATGGGAATTGTTGAGGGTTGGGAGTCTCATCTGACTCCTGACCTGGTCCTACCTTGGGCAGGATTTGTCTGTGTCTGTGTAACTGCTAAAACCAATAAAGAATCTACACAGATTGGCGAGAGAGCCTGAAGCTTAACAATTGGTGGTCAGAATTGGTTACATTACAGTTGGTAACAGGGATGGGATGGTTATAAGACAGGAATCCATATTGAATCCTATAAGTAATGAAGAGCCATTGTTTGTCATTGACTATAAAATGATCTGCAAGTTATAGGTCTAATTTTGCAGCCATCAATATGGTGCATGTGAATTTTGATATTCACCTTCCAAATTCCTTTGATTTTTGACAAGCTTCTCTAGCAATTTATTCCCCATTTCTCATAATCATTATTATTTAACAACTTTGCTCCTACTTCCATCAATATCATAGATTTGCTCAAATGTCATTCTATTTGCCCTCTCTGTATTATCCCATCTGTTACAATTTCTTCCTCCCATGGCACTGTCCTGTTCCAGTTCCTGTTTTTCACGCTGCTCTTTTTTTTTTTTTTCCTTTTCCAGTTCTCTTCTTTCTTCCATCTCCCTAATGCAAATATCAGCCCAGTCCCTCTTTTCCTCTTTATCTTCTTCTGTGACATTTCCACTTCATGGATCAGCCATCTCCTCTGTGTAGATGACTCAGTAAAAATCTTTAAGTCCAGTTATCACTGCATCTGGACTTTCAAATCTAAATTTTAATTTCCCATTATGAATAATCACATAGGGTCTTTCCTGTACCTCAAGGTATCTTAAAAGCTGAATCATATTTCCCACAAATAAAAATTTCTTTACATATCCAGAAAACATCTCTCTTTTTTTATTGTTTTAATTTTGTGACCCCTAATAAAATCATCTAGATGGGTCATAGTGTGTTTTTAATTGACTGGCCACAACCTGGTTTTTGATTCCTTTGACACAAGTTCTTCACATTGATTGGTAATTCTTTCTGTAAAGGAGTCTTATTCATATCCTCCAACTGGTACCATTTCTTAGCCTTCCTGGCCTCTCAGAAAAGGTTACTAAACTCTCCATTGTTTGAACTGAAGCCCAAAAGTTTAAACTTAGCTTTTGCTATCTGTCCTCATACATCTGTCAAATCATCTGTTCTTTAGTGGCAATACTACTGGTGATCTTTATCACGTTCTGTACTCTTTTCTGTTTCCGAAATTGAATTGCATGAAGCCCTTGCTTTCATTTTAATTGCTTGTTTATTTACTAAGTATTTCCCACCAAGCTCTATATTTTGACAAGAGGTAAAGACTTGGTAAGTGCCCAGATTTCATTTTTTGTTTATCCCAAACACAAGATATTCCATATCCAACTCCTAAAAATGATTGTTTACTGATGGTGAGTGACCTTGCTAAATAAAAAGTGGACTTCTTTACAATAAGATTTTCTTTACAATAAGATTTTTATTAGGCAACATGCTTCATTAGTACATTTTGATCAACTGGCTTAAAAATTCTTTAAAATAGACTTTCTAGGTGAGTCACGTGGAGGCAGGCATCTGCACTGCCACCTTCTTACAAAAAGTAATGCTCTTACAGTGAACAATATACTCTGGAACACCTCCTGATCACTAGCCTATCTAAAAGCACAAAAAATCAGTCTCTACTGAGCGGGAAATGATTTGGATATGTACCTTCATTTACTATCTAAGGTTCAGTTCTTCAGCTGGAATTTCAAAGTTGGTGGGAGCTTTTTTGTTGTATTAAGAACTGATTACGGGTGCGTCCATGAGGTATTTTCCCCTCTGCAGAGTCTAGAGTGAAGGGACATCCCCTTATCGAAGTCCTAGTTCTAGACAACCTTTATCAAGGATGGTTTCCTTCAGGACTAATTAATTGAACTTTCAATTTTTTTTCAGTTCCCTCTCTAATTCCCTAAATTTTACTAATACAGTTACCGTTGTTTCACCCATAAAAATATTTTTAACTATTATGTGTGTTTTATAGCTTAAGTGTTTATTGAGCTGCTTCCTTCTGTCTTATTCTTATCCCTCTGACAACCAATCCCCCTCTTGCTGTTTCAGTTTGTAGTCAGCTTATTTAGGCCATTCTTTCTGCCAAATTTTAAATGTTGCCTTCAGTATCACCTTTTCTAGAAGTCACATGGATTTTTGAAGATTTTAAAAAATAATTAAAAACATGGAAAATATAGACTACAGACTACTATTTGGTATTTAAAAATTTTACATATAAATATTTTTCCTTTTTAATATACGTATAGTTCTTTATATTTATCACAAGCACCTAAGAGGGCCAGGTAGATGATACACACTCAGGAAATATTTCTTGTTATTTTTTCGGTTCAGGAACACAATCTACCAGTGTTGGAAATTAGCAGTAACTTCAAATTAATCATGGCAATTTATCAACTTAAAATTTAACTAAACCTCAGTTATTTAAAAATTGCTCCTAAAACAAACCCTGGTTTTATTTCCCTACATAAGGAATTCTATTAGTTTGATTTTTTACTACAAATAGACTTCCATGTATTTAATAGTGTTGAAATGTTGACTTGTCTCACTTACTAATAGTGATTTCAACTAGTATACCATACAGCTAGGAAATCAAGAATAGTCTCATTCCTTGAATTTGTGATAAATAAATTAAAATAATTCTATACTGCATGTCTTTAATCCTTGGCAATTAGATTAAAACCACACACACACTATAAAGCATATTTTAGAAGTTTTTAATTAGGGAACTTACTGGGAAAAAATTTTCTTTTTGCTAATAAAAGTGTAGTGATATATCCTAGAAGGAAAATTAGAAAATTAGAACCTTTACAATATTACATATGAGCTTCTTAGTTAATAATTTATGTAGTATTATGGTAAATCACTTGAAAACTCCACATGAAATCTATGCTAAATAATTGTTAGGAAAGAGAAGAAAGCATTTCCAACAGGTATGATTCTGCAGAATCTGGATGTATTTAAAAACACATACCACACAGAAAAAAGCTAAATGTGGAATAATTTAGAGAATATTTCACACTAAAACTTTAATTTATAAATACACTAAGTGTGGGGTTTTGTTAGTTGCCAATAAATCATATTTATTTATAAATGTGGGAATGTTAGTTGCAAATAAATCGTATTTGTTTAAAATAAATATTTTAAAGCCTAGGCTTACCCCATGCTTGCTGCCATGAAGTATATATGACAGATCAAAGAAAAAGGAAAAGAGAGGTCTTTGCTCTGGTAGTTTATTCCCATTTGAGAAAAAAAAAAATAAAAAGGATAGAAAGTGAAATAAAAATGGACTTAAAAATCACCTTGAGATTTTAAACAGAAAAGATAACGTAAGACAATATTTATTCACAAACATTTTCTTTGGTCTAGTCCTCTGTTTCGACATGTGTCCTTCCTACCTCCCTCTCGTCTCTCCCCAAAAATGGCTGAGCATTTTCTGCATGTTAAGTCCTGTGCAGGGTATAGGGTTACAAAGAATAATGAAACACAGTGTCTGCCCTTGAATGAAAGGCATAATTGGAATCTTTAGGAATCATCATTTGACAGCTCAAACACCAGACCTGGGGGAGGGTTGTCTCTTACACCCACAATTTTGGATTCTTAGAAGACTTTAAGCCCCACCCACAGTATCCTCCAGACTCAAGATCTGTGCAATAGAAGTTGTAATCTGACCTGTAGAACTATACTGGGACATAGTCATAGAGCCCATTTGCTTTTCTGATCTAGTCAGAGTTTCAGAATGAGGGCAAGATCTAAATTAACCATTAAGAGGAAACAGGGAAACAGTAACCACTAAGTCTAGGAGTGAAATTAGAACTCAAACTTCAGGTTATTTGGTTTCCAAGTGATTTTTTATTGGATTCTCACATGTACAGAATTTGGTCAATAGTATCATTGTCACTCCTGAACATGTGAAAAACAATGTGGACAAAAGAGGATTATAATTAGGTGATGGAATGTATGTCTTCCATGTATGAAGGATATGTGTCTTAAAAGAAATGAAGGCATAATCTAAGGTTAACATAACCTTTAAGTAGAGAAATGGAATTGTTCCTGGAACATAATAAGTGATCAGCAAGAATTACTTTGTAGGGAAAACTTAATGTCAGACTTTCAGAGAATACTTATGTCAGACTTTCACAGACTACTACCAAAGACTTCCCATGCCAGTGTCTGTGTCTCATTCTGAAGACGATGTTAAGTATTGCTTTTCTCCTGCAATTGGGTCAGAGTTTACCTGTGGGAAGGGTGGAAGATAACCGTGTTTCCCTTTTCTGAATCTTATTTCAGGAATAGTTATGTCTGGCTGCTTTTCTTCTTTTAGTCCTTCTGGCTCTAGTGTTACTTTCAAAAAATGTTATTGGAGAATCTGCATTTCCAGTTTTTTTTTTTTTTTTTTAATAGAAACACTTTTAAAAACCATTCATAGTGGTGTGTGCCTGTGACAGTCTATGGAGCACGGCTGGGGCTGGGGATTGTAGTTTGAGACCTGCCTGGGGCAACAGAGTGAGACCTAGTCCCCCCAAAATACCTGGGTGTGGTGGCACACGCCTGTAATCCCAGTTACCTGGGAAGCTGAGGCTGGGGATTGTTTGAGCCTCTGGTACCCCGGGCTGCAGTTCCATGGGCAAAAATAGCGAGACCTAGTCTCAAAAAAATAAGAAAAGAAAAGAAACACTTCTGTTACCTTCATGTAAAGTGCTTTCAAATCATCAGATTTTGATTTTCAGATGACACCCTTGGGAAAATGGGCCTCCCTGGAGAACTAGACACAGGTTGTTTCTATTCTTCTGATTTCAGCTCCTTAAATCTGATTTAAGATGGAATGATAGTAGATGGAATGATAATGTTTTTTGAGTCTTTCCTAGGAGAAAGTTTTGGGGCACCATGCCATACTCCACCAAAGTAATCAAGGACTCAATGCAAATGATGTCAGCCTACTTTACTACACAAAGAAGGGGCTTCCTTTAGTGACCAAAAAGGTGTGTAACCCAAGCATTGTTGACTTTAAATTCTAAGAATGCCTGGAAGAAGTGTGTGCTAGTCTAGCTGACATGGCAGTTTGTTTATTCCTAATGAAAACAGTTGGTGTCAGTGACTCAAAGGACAGGAAATGACTTCCACACATTTCTTTAAGTGGGGAGAGTAGAGGCTTGTCGGTACCTTCTATATACCATTTTAGGAATAGATCTAAGGATCTTGAGGAAGCAAAAATGGTTCCTAGAGAACACTGTGGACTGTCAGTTAAGAAATTGTCTTTATTTGAGGGCAACAAAAGTTGGGGGAAAAATTTAAAAATTCAACGTTCAAAAAAGACTTGGGGAAAAGGGAAGGGTCCTTTACCTGGGAATCTGAGACTCAGAGACTTGGTAGTAAAGGGAAAAGAGGGATGCTTTGGGGCAGGGAAGTGAATAATTCAGTATTCTTAATAGAACCAGATCTGGAGAATGACCTTTTTCTTTCACTCTGGAGCATTTGCTAACCATACTTTTGGGTGGATAGTGGATGCCGGACATCTTTATGAAAAAGTGTCAATTCTGGATGTTCAAGGTGGGACTTGAAAAACTATTAAAGTTTAGGCAGAGAATTTAAGAAAGCATCTTTCTTGTTCTGAAGTTCTGTAATTCAAGCAATTCAACTTGTTCTTTGAGCTAGAAGCAAAAAAAGGAGGGCTATCTCCTTGATCTTCCTATAATTTTCATTTTACTATTTTTTTGTTTTCTATTATTTTTATCATTTTAATATTTCCTTCTGACTTCTGACTTTTTTTTTTTTCAGTTCTATTCTATATGCTCAGACTTTTATTTCCATTCCAACTATTGGGATTTATTTGGCTTTTAATCCTATAAATTATTTCAACACATCTTAGGAAGTAGGTGATAAATGTAATTCAGTAAGAATTCTCTTACTTTTTTATGGCTGATACACTGTGTGATGCCAAAACTAACCTGAAAGTTAAACGATTTTTTAAAAAATTAAAATTATGTTAAAAACTGTTAATATGCTTGTTGCAAGCAAAAAAAGTCATTCTTGCCTCCTTAATTTTATCACTAATTGCATCCAATCTATCAGCAAAGCCTCAAGCTTTTTTACCCCCAAGTGCCTCCCAAATCAACATGTTATCATCAACACCATCAAAACAAGCCTCAAACTTAAAAGAAAGTTTAGATTTGCAATTATCACCTAACTTATCTCCCTCATTCTATTCTAATTCCTCCTCCATTCTGTTCTCACCCCAACAGCAAGAATTACCCTTTTAAAACTAAAATGACACAATATCATTTATTGTTTTTTTTTCTTATTTCATTTGCAATTAAAAAAAGTCCATAATGTGGCCTACAAGGGGTATAACTCCAGTTTCTAACCAGCTACCATTCCTTAAGTCAATCTCTGGTTCCTTGCTACCCATTGGCTATGACATCATGCATTTATCTGTATTTTACCAGAGTGGCTTAGGCTTTCACTTTCTTCAGTTCTATGCTAAATACGATTTCTACAGTGCCTTCATGTTCTGCTTCCATACTCCTTTCCTCATTCCACACCAAACCACTGAGCATACTTCTTTACATTTCTCCATTGCATTAATCAGATACTCACTATACTTACTTGGTTTTTTTTTTTTATTAATTTATATCTAGAGTCTATGCCAGGGTCTGAGACATTGTATGTTTCAGTACATATTGTCTAAACACTGAATAAGATAATAACTATTATTGCTAATTAATAATTAGCAATTGATGTTAATTAATACTTAACATTAGCCTTTTGCATAAGTGAAGTAGATTACAATAGACCATATACTATTTGGGAGCCTCAAATGTCTTATCAACTATATTCTTGTTCATTCACCTATATATATATTTTTTTATTAGATTTTATTGAGTTTGTATTCCATCATTAAAAAGAATTAACATGTACTAGTAAACCACAGTGGTTTTCCAGGAAGGGAACATGGGCCTTAGTATGAACCATCATGGACATATGTATGTACAATTTATAACATGTCCACAGGCTAGGGATTATAAGTGAACTTCTGTTTGGTTACTTAGATAAGTTCTAAGCCTGAGCTGGGATTACATCACCTTAGAGGTCAATCCAGAGGATTGTTCTACATTTCAAAGAGGCACTACATATGATAGGAAAAGAGAAATGTGAAGGATGAGGATTGGCTGGACACTGGGAGATAGTTGTAGGAAAAAAACATTTTTCACTAAGAAGATTCTCATTTTCTTTGAAATTTTTGCTTCTTTTTTATGTGTATGCACTATTTAGTTTAAAGAAAGGTAGAAATGGTATAGGTGAAATCAACACTTTGACATAATTTATTCTGAAATAAAATAGAGGATCAATAGCACAGTCTTCCTTAAAAATGAGTTAGCTGGATACCTTCCATGGCTGTCCAGATCTATTTTCTACCCTCTACCAGTTCTGTGCTCTGTGTGATTGATACACGCAAACCACATTAACAACTTTCCTTTCTTCTGGGGTCTGGCTGGGTTCACTCAATGGGGAGCCCCAGGAGGATGTCAGATGGTAGAAGTGTGTGATTTATCTATGTCCTTGACTCCTCTGACAGGCTTCTCAATGTGGTCCTCTCTACACATCTCTCTCCTTTTAGATGATGAAAATTTTTCTCTCATCCTACAAACTGCACCAAACTCCTAATTTCTTTACCTATACCCTTTTTCCTAATCCCCTTATGAAATCTTCTTCGGTTTTCTTTATTAGTTGGTGCTATGTGTTTCTTGCTGGAATCTTACTGATACAAGTGCTTCGTAAGAAGGAAGGGATGTAAGGAGAATGGAACAAAGGAACAGAAGAATGGAGTTACAAATAGATCACAAACGAGATCAAGAGAGACAGAAGCAGAATCCAGAAAGATACAGGATAAAACCAACTATGCAAGATATGGATTGGTAGAAGAGTTACCAGGAGCCTACAGAGTGTTTGTTGAGTCCATTTGCTTCCCTTTACCATGTGAGGGAAATAGAAACTTAAAGAGATTTGTTGACTCTATCCAAAATCAGTCACAATCTGTACCCAGACCTGAAGCATAAGCCAATTACTTCATCATAGTCAATGTTGCTTAGGTTCAGCCATGAAAAAAATATGTCCTTTTGTATACGTAATCACTGTCCTCCTCTTTCTAAAGTATCAAAAACTCTGCTCACGGGCAATGTGCTCACTGAGATCATACCCAAAGGAAGAGACAAAATATTTCTGCAGTTGTGGCTATGATAATTGCTACTTTTCCATCATTTGTGACTTCTGGTTTGTTGACTCATTTCCTGTGTTTCCTATGATGTTTTCTCCAATGGAGTTATACATTAATTGGAAATTATTTCTATTTGCATAATGGTTGACCACTGGAAGTTCATATTTTAGGTACAGAGCTCTCTGTGACTATTTCTGTAGATTCAGTCCTCTGTCTTCTAAATTGCCCAGATTTTGAGGGTTCTTAAAAAATACTTGTGCTTTTTTCCCTTATCTATAAGATGGTACTAATCATGCCTACTTAGTAGTTCTGAAAAGAGATGTAAATTAGATAAAACATACAGAGATCTCAAGGCAGAACTGGCTGATAGTAAGTCAATTAATATAAATTACTATTGTTTACTTTGGTAGTAAGGTGATGTCCCATGATATAACTTTAAAATCTGTTCTCTGTTTCTCTCTTCTGTCTTTAAGATATACATATATACATATACATATATATGCATATATATATATATGTATGGGAGGAGGGGGTTAAGAACTTAATTTGGTTTTATGGCTAGGAAAGTAGTTTCTGGATTAAATAAATCAGTAAAATAATTCCTTCCTTGAACATTTAGGATTTCATGATGTTTCCCTTGTAACACTATTGAATAGGGCTCATATTAGGTGCTATCTCAAGTTTTCTGAGATTTTCCAATTTAGACATTTCACATTTTCTGTATGGTATGCTGTGTTTGCTTAAGAGATTCAGTTTATCTCTGCAAATGTTTAATGAGTTAATGCTACTGATGAGATGGTAGGGATACAATGGTAACACAGACACCTTACCCCAGAGAGCTTATAGTCTCAGGGGGGCTGTTTGCTTTTGGTCACATCTTTGCCCAAGCCTATGAACCAGACCACATCATTCTAACAGGGATAACTAAGTGCCCACTTATTACTGTGTCTGGCTCCAAATCAGCAAGCTCATCTGATCTCATATAATTCCTGGTGACACTGGTGGGAATTTTAAGGGTATACTGAGAAGATTTTTATTCTCTCATTGCATGCTTTCCAAGTATAAGCACATGTCTCTGAAGTTCGATGTTTATCTGCTCTTCTTCAGGCATCAACATGCCAGCCTCCTGCTAGTACCTGGGGGAACTGGTAAGCTTACATGGGACACATGGTTCTTCAGAATGTGACAAGGGACCAGAAGAAATTTCCAAGTCTTTCCATCTAAACAGGAGCCCATAGAGACTTTCTAGGGGCCAGATTCTAGAACCCAGTTTATACTATACATTTTACCAAAGGAAGTTAGGTTGATGAGGTTATGGTAGATTTCTGAAGGAAACTTTGTGATATTCCAACTTAAACTACAACTGGTTGTAGTTTAAGAAGAACTGAGTTGAGTCTTCTTTTAATACTGTTTCCCACAATTTTGGTGTGTCTAATTATGTGAGTCCCCAACTTTTGTGAAGCTCTGAACCACCGTAACATCATCTGGAAGATCTCAGCATTAGCAATTTGATTTTTTAAAGAAGAGACAAGTTTTAAAGAAATGAGAAAATCATGTAATTTGCCAGGAAGCTATGTAACTGTTACCATCTCTAAAGGAATTCCTTTTTCTTATTTGGCTTTCAAAAACGCAAAATACATCCATGTTCAAATGGATTGTGAGGAGGTAGTTGGTAACCAGTACTCTAAAGTTCTGTCTCATTGCTCTAGATCTCCTTAGATCTCTGCTCTTGGATCTCTGCTGAAGGATATTGAGCAGCAGTCTGTGATGAAGAACTACTTCTTTTGAAATGAACATTCAAAAATGTAAGAAGAAATGTTTTATGTTTCATATTTTTTTTCAGTTACATATGTGCCCAAGTAAAACTGTCCATTCAAAGGCTCTATAGAATTTCTTAGTAAGAATGGAACCTTAGAGATCACTAAGTGGAAAGCTGGGAGACAGGAGGCTAACTAAAAAGCATCCCCTGTAGAAAGATAAGATGCTAATTTTTAGAGGCACTCAGCAGTTAGAAAATCAATTTTTCTTAACATTGAGAATTATTGAGTGGCTGGAAAAGCATCTTACTCTATGAAATATAGTCACTGTTTAGTGCCTTTCCATTTTATTTACTATTTAAAGCATACAACAGCTAGTTAACCAACTACTTATAAAATATATTTAATGTTCAGAGGCACTCAGTGTGGTTATAAAATGATTCTAAGGGTATACAAATATGGTACGTTAACCACATTTCATGAACTATGGTTCCCTCTGGAAAAACAAAAATGTTTTCCCTGGCATCCTGCGGCATCTCATCCTGAAGTTTGTAAATGACCCATGCCTCTCAAGCCGCTGCCTCACTGTCTTTTGATGCCAGCCACTTTCAAGTACACACCAGAAAGATCAATATCACTCCTACGTAAGTGATAGAGCACCATGCACTCAAAGGCTGTTAGGCTCTCCGATAAAGAATGACTTGACAGACGCAGTGAAATTAAGCAGCATCACAAAACTCCAATAAAGAAGTGGTAGAGCTGCAGTCTTTTCTCCATGCATGGTAGATTGATGGCTAACTGTGATACGAGGTGCATTGAACTGAGACTTGGTCCATCCCTGCCATGTATATGCATTATCAAGTTTATGGTCTATGAAAATATGGGGAGAAAGTACCAAAGAATGGGACGAGAAAGGAACCTTTTTCAAAGGAACCTGCTACCGAGAATTATGACAAATGAGACATAAGGGGACCTGCATATACTTAACGGTGAGGGACTGTTCAACCATATTTATTTTCATGCAATATCCTAATTCCCTGAAAACACTCTACATCACAATGTGCTAATTTCCTTCTTTCATTATTGAAACTCTACAGCATTGATTACTGAGGAGATGTGATGCAAATGTTGCTTTTAATTTCCTGTTCATGTAATATAGCTGAGTGTGTGATGTTATTCACTTCATCTTATTTATTTTGCCATTCTGCAGCCTGGCAGAAGAGCTTCTAACTTAAGATGATGACCAAATTTAGGCTGGGGAAAGGATGCAAAGAGAAAGATTGAGGGCAGCCTGGTATAAATTCATTCTGTCTCTTTGCCTGGTTTAAATCCATCCTGTCTCTTCCCGGTGTAAATCCATCCTGTCTCTTAACATAGGGCATAGCATTTCTAGCAAGAGTAATTCCTAGTAAAATTCTGACCTATGATAGCTGATGGGAAATATATCAATTTTTAAACCAAAAGTTTAAAAAATGCATAAACCCTGAAAGCAACAGCATTAAAGAATAATATATATTAATTAAATATAAATGTATTATATATTAAGTAATATATAATATACACTAAAGAATAGTATATATTTACATCAACATATACACACAATACAAATTGTGAGAGAGTGTTTAGTGGACACATTAGTTACACATAATGCCTCACTTCTCTGAGTCATTTTGAAATGTGCTAGAGTTGACTTTTGGTTCAGCAAGTAAGGAACTTGGAAGTCATCATTCTTTTCTAATAAAGAAAAAAGCTGAGCAAACTGAAACTCAACAAATAGTTTCAGATAAGTCAGAGAACTAGGTCATAGGGCAAACCACTGTGCCCTAAATTGGAGAGACAATAGGCATATAGAAAGAATCACAATGTACTGGAGCAGAAACTTTTTTGGTAACCATTACTAGGTCAGGAAAGCCTAAATTATAATTAAGGAACTGTGGGAAGCTCACTCTAGACAGTTATAAAAACCCAGCCTTGGAAGTGCCCACACTTTTGTTTTACCACCAGGAGTCCTACTAGGTTCTTACAGTATAGATGAAAGAAAACTTCTCTCATGATTTGGGCATGAGGTACCCAAAACATTTTGTCCTCAACACGGCCTATTTCTTTTTTTTTTTTTTTTTGAGACTAGTCTCACTGTTTTTGCCTGTGGAACAGCAGGCTCACATTGCCCAGGGTACCACAGACTCAGGCAATCCCCAGCCTCAGCTTCCCAGGTAGCTGGGATTACAGGCGCACGCCACCACACCCAGCTATATTTTTTTAGAACCAGGTCTCGTTACGTGCCCCCAGTGGGACTCAAACCACGATCCCTGGCCCTGGCTGTGGCTTCCTAGGCTGCTGCTTTCAGGCATGCACCACCATGCCAGGCCATGGCCTATTCTCAAGAGAAACTGTTTGACTGGAGCCTGTGTAATGCCGTTCACTGATCAGACGGGCTCATGTGGTTGGAGATGGAACAAACTCCATCTTGCTTTAATTGCCTCTGGCAAACTGGAGACAAAATCTAGCATTGAGATCCTCTGAAGATGTGATGGCGCCACTGCCCCTCCAAAAATATTTACCTATGGAAATCCCTCTTAATAGATAGTGACCACCTGTGAGCTATCCCCCTGCTCCCAATTACCTCTCAGGAATTAATGTTAACCAATTTTAATACCATTTGCCTTCCTTTAAAATGTATGCTAAGTTGTACCTGCCTGAGCCACTTTTTTCCTTTGTCAAAAACCTTTATAAGGACTCGTGGAGTCATTAAAATTTGCTAGATGATGCAGACTTTCATTTAGCCCCAGCCTCTACGGTTGTGTCTTTCTCATCTGTCCTCTCTTGCACCCTGAGTTCAGCTCTCAACAGGAGCCCAATACTAGAATTTTATCAGAGTCTAGCCTAACTTGGCGGAAGGGAAATATCCAACCCCCATCTTTTCAAGCCATTCTGCCCCATTTAAAGGGAGAAGGACTGGGAATACAAAGTAGTTGTGAAGGTCACAGTCCAATACCTCAGGTTTTCTAGAAGGCTGAGCCTTAATCATTGGAATATAGAATACCTCCTTCCCAATTCCAATATACCACCACATCACTATCACTAAAGATTTATCAGTTTCTTTTACCTAATATATCTGGCTTTCAACAAAAAATTCCAAGGCATACTAAAAGGCAAAGAACATATTTTAAAGAGATAGTGGAAGCATCAGAACTAGACTCAGATATGGCAGGAATGCCAGGATTATCAGACTAGGAATTTAAAACAACTTGATTAATATGCTAAGGATTCTACTGGAAAAAGTAGACAGTATGCAACAGATGGGTAATATAAGCAAAGAGATGAGAATCCTAAGAGAAAACAGAAAAGAATTGTAGAGTAAAAAAATGTTGTAACACAAATGAAAAATTCTTCGGTGGGCATTAGTAGACCTATAGGGCCGAGGGAAGAACCAATAAACTTGAGAATAGAACAGAAATTTCATGCTGGAAAGCAAAAAGAAAAAGGCTCAAAGAAAATAACAATATGCAAGAACACTGTGACAATTGCAAAGGTTTAACAGCAGAATAATGGAAAATACAAGAAGTAAAGTCACAGAAAATGTTCTAATGCTAAAATGTTAAAATCGCAAAAGAAAAAAAATACCACAGAATGCATGAAAAGAGTAGAAGACAAAAATAGGAATAAGGAATAAAGAGCAGAAAATAGAAAAGCTATAAATATTGTAGATATTAGTCCATTTACATGAATAACCATATCAAATGACAATAGTCTAAATACACCAACTAAAAGACTATCAGATTTAAATGACCCAAATATGTTATGGTCTAAGAAACCTACATTAAATATGAGACATATGTAAATAAGAAAATAAAAAATATTTATATAATGCTAACAATAGCATGATGTAGAAAATGTGATATAGAAAGCATGACAAAGAAAACAAGAAAATTGTCAAAACAAGAAAAATTATTTGGAATAAAGATGGCATCACATAATGATAAGGTGTCAATTCTCCAAGAAGATTTAACATTCTTATTATGTACACATCTAACAAGGGAGCACAAAAATACATCAGGCAAAAACTGATAAAACTTCAAGATGAAATAGATGAGTTCACTATAGAGTTGGAGATGATAGGACCTTTTATCAGAAATGAACAGCTCCAGAAGTTAGAAAATCATAAAACAAAGTTCACATCATCATGAAATAACTAAATATAAATTATATCAAAAGATTATTACACCCAAAAGAACGGGAAAAATAAATTCTTCTGAAGTTCATGTGAAATATTCACCAAAGTTCACTAAGATTTATTACACACCTTACTAAAGTTAAAGGAATAAAAATCAGGCGAAGTCATGTTTGGGTCATCTAAATTTGATTTAGATGAACTTGATCAATCCTTTGATGAACCAATTTGCCAAAACTCACACAAAAATAAATATAGACAATGTGAGTAAGACTATTCTTATTGAATAAAGTAATCACTAATTAGTAACCTTCTAAACAATACTAGGTTCAGATGGGTTCGCTGGTAAAGACAATTGAATATTTAAGTAAGAAATTATACAAATTCTCTATTAATTCTCCCAAGATAGTATCAGAGAGAATACTTCCTAATTCATTCTATGAGGTAGGCATGACTCTATTATCATAACCAGAGAAATTACCAGAAAATTATAGACCAGTATCTCTAATAACTATAGAGACAATAATCCTCATCACTATACAAACAAATCAAATTCAACAATGTACTAAAGGTGTTCTAAACTATGACAAAATGGAATTTATTCTAGCAAAGCTGACTCAACAACCAAAAATCAAATACAGTATCCATAACATCTGCAGAATACAGAAAAATCATCTCATTTTAATAGAGGCAGAAAAACACATGACAAAATCGAATAACCACTTACAATTAATAACTTAGTAAACCTAAAATCAAGGGAAAGTGTTCAATTTGATTAGCAAACACTGCACCAAAGAAGGTACGAACAGAAGATAAATAAGCACATGAAAAGATTGATGATATCATAGGTAATTCAGGAATTTCACATTGAAACTGTAATATCACTACATACCTATTAGAATGATGAAAATCCAGAATACTGACACTTCCAAATGCAGGCGAAGGACTCTCATATATTGCTGACGGGAATGCAAATTGGTACAGTCGCTTCGGAAAACGATTTGGCACTTTTGTATAAATTCAAACATATGCTGAACATATTATCCAATGATTGTGTTTTCTGATATTTAACCAAGAGTTGAAAACTTATATGCACACACACACACAGGTATAAATCTTCACATGACTATTTAAAGTAGCTTTATTCATCATTTCCAAAACGTATAAGATGAAGATATATTAGATTGAGTAACCAATGGTACATCCATACAATGGAATAATATTCAGCAATAAAAGAAATGTATCAAACCACAAAAAACACTCTGAAAAACCTTAAACAGGCAACTACTAAATGAAACAAGTCATTCTGAAAGTCTACAAATTATGTTTCCAACTAAAAACATTCCAGAAAAGGTGAAACTATGGAGGGACTTATGGATGGGTGGATGTGAGGGTGGAGAGGAGGAGGAATACAGAACAATTCTAGGATAAACTATCTAGTATGAAACCATAGTGGTAAATACATGTCACTTGTCAAAACCCACATACATACATACATTTGTCAAAACCCACAGCCTGTATAACTCCCTAAATAAACTCCAATATAAAACAACAACAAACTTTTTACATTGATAATGATGTGTCAAGGTAGTTTCACAGAAGGTAACACATGTACATTTTGGGGTGGGATGTTGATAGTGGGGGAGGCTGTGTTGAACCAGGGAACCAGGGAATATATGGGATTTCTCTACCTATCAATTTTACTAACATTTCACTGACAATGAACCTAATATTGCTCTAAAAAAGGTGAAGTCTATATAGAAAAGAACGGTAGATTCATATTTGATGAGTCTAAAAACGGTAGATTCGTATTTGATGAGTCTAGAGATAGTATTTCTAAGAGGGAAAACAAACCGTGTGTCAGTGAACTTTTGTTAAGGATGCATGTTATTCTGAATTGCAGATAACTTTAATAAAAGAATGCACAAGACAATGTACGAAGGAGTAATGGTAATATTGAAATCTGAATAGAAATATTCTGTTAAATTTTAAGGTTCAATTTTTCTCTTTTTCTTTTTTTACGAAAAATGTCTATGGAGAACACTTAACAGAATTATATTCAGATCCCTCTCGAAGCTTAAGGTGCGTGTACATTTTTCTCTTCAGCGTTCATTTCTGCAGATGTTACAAGAATGGTGTGGTATCTGGGCTCTTTGGCCCCTCACCCTGAAGTCATATGACGCTCTGGCAAAAAAGAATGGGTGAGGCTGTAGAAGCCCAAGGAGACCTCGCCATCTTAGGGCTGTCGAAGGTCAGGCCTATCTATGCAAGAAGCCTACAGTCTGTCTAGTTGCAGACTACTGTGTTAGGAGCTAAGTCTAGGGCTGACTACTGGGGCCCCGCCTCAGGGCGTGCTCGGGGCCTCTGCTGGTGCGTCTTTCCCGGTGTCTATGAGACCCTCCTGGGCGCCAGTTAGGATAAGGGGGGGCCCCTCTGCTCAGGTGCTGGTATGTGCGAATGGGGCCCAAACGTGGCTCGGGGCCCATGGGCGAGCCGCGGTCAGTATGGTAAGTATGTCTGACACGCTGCGGCGAGGTATAGTAAGAGAAATGGTTACGATGGGACCGTGGACAGTAGGGCCCATGGACGCTCCGGGGGGAGGGTAGCAAGGGAGGCCGAGGCAAGGGATAGGGCGCAGAAGGCCGAGGCGGGCCACCCGCCGCACGGTGGCTTGAGGATGAGGGGGGGGGCCGGCGCAACACATGTCCACCCGGATCACCTCTCCGTTCCTGAGGTTGTCTTCCGTACCGGCTGGACCGTCTGCCGGCCGACTCATCCCTGTGGCCGCAGATCCACCTGTCCACGCGCTGGCGCTCGCGCCGCGGGAGCTCCACGCCCCAGGCGTCCGCCAGGTGTTCCAGCAGCAGCTGCGAGAGACGGCGGTGCGCGTGCTGGTCCCAGTGCACGCCGTCGCGCTGCCGGTGCCGGCCTGCGTGCCGGAAGTGGAAATGCAGGTCGAGCACGTCCAGGCCGTACCGGCTGGCCTCCGTCGAGCTGTAGAAGTTGGCCTCGATCACATCTTTCCTCAGGCGGGCCCCCTGGGAGCGGCAGGCGGCTGAGAGGAAGCCGCCCCGGACGACCTCGGCCACGGGCATGGCGGTGCTCCAAACCAGCAGGCAGGACGCGGGCAGCACCTGGAGCAGGCGCCCGAACAGACGCTCCAGATCCTCGCGGTAGTGCCTCTGGAAGTTGCGGCCGTACCTGGAGACGTCCCAGAGGCAAGAGTTCATGATGACCACGTCCGGGGTGTGCTCGCCCGAGCGCAGCTCGGCCAGGACGTCCTCCACGTAGGTGGAATAAGCGCCTGTGAGGAAGTAGAAACGCACCAGGTGGTGGCCGGTGCGGAACTGGCGGACCTCGCGGTAGTGGTAGCCGTTGTGCATCGGGCCCCACCTGCCACCCTCCAGCAGCACATCCCTCTCGAAGCTCAGCTCGCCCTTGGCCTTCAGCTGACTGGTAGTGAGCAGGCGGTCCTTCTGCAGCAGGAGCACGAGGTCTTTGTACACCGCCCTCTGGATCGAGTCCCCCATGATGACCACGAACTTATTGTGGAGCAGCTGCTGAACCTCGTAGGCCCGCAGGTAGGCCATGGTGGCTGCGGGCTGGGTGGCGGCCTAGCTCTCCCCTTCCCTTCCTGGCAGGTGGGAAAGAGCTTCAGGCGCGAGCAGAGAGGGCGGGAAGGAAAGAGGCTGGGGTGGGTGGGTGGGTTTCTCTGCCTGGCGGCGTCAGGGTCGTGACGAGACTGGCGGTGGCGCGTGGCCCCCCGAGGCGCTCCTCACCTCAGACTGATTTGGGACCAGGATGTGACCTCTGAACCCGGCAGCGTCAATGCGAGCCTGGGCTCCTCCTCGCGGAGTGGAGGTGCAGAACCCCAGGGCCGCGCGCGCACCTTGCTGCATGTTTCCAAATACCTCAGGCTTGTGCTGATGTTACCGCGCATTTGCATTTCCGGGCGCGCCTTCTGTGGACTCTTGGCTCCT
>PVHY01002155.1:80438-91592 GCA_004024945.1 Uropsilus gracilis | reverse complement strand
TTCTTTATGGCATGTTTCTGCTAATACAATTTCTTCTAAATACAGCCATGTTGTTAGGAAATCGTCGAATTTGTCATTTTTAATTGATGAGTAATATTCCATCATGTATATAGACCACATTTTTTTTCATCCAGTCATCCATTTTGGGGCATTTAGGTTGTTTCCATGACCTTGCAGTTTACACCAGTAAGAATGGCTCACATCCAAAAAACAGGCAACAAGAATTGCTGTTGAGGATGTGGAGAGAAGGGAACACTACTACACTGCTGGTGGGAATGTAAACTGGTTCAACCACTATGGAAAGGGGTGTGGAGGACCCTCAAGCTAATGAAAATGGAACTACCATTTGACCCAGCAATTTCTCTTTTGGGAATCTACCCAAAGAGACCTCAATGTGGGTACAAAGGGACACCTGTGCCCGGATGTTTACTGCAGCACAATTTATAATCGCTACTGGCTTTTCATTTTCACTTGCTTTCTCCATTTGAGAATTTCTTCGTTGCTGGCTTAGTTCTCCTTTGCTACGCAGGCACTTGGGAAAGGTCTCCACTGGGTGAGAAATGCCCTTCCTAGTAGAAGATTCCCCACCTCACAGGGGCTGATCTACAGCCACATTTCTAAGCGGTGACTGAGGAAATCTTCTCTACCAATGTAAATGCTAGAAGGTTCAACTGTTTCCTTTTAACTTCTTTTTTTGTTTGTTTGTATAAAATTTATTTATTTTTTAATAAATACAATTTTGTTCTTTAGGTTACAACCTCTGTTATATATTTTAACTTCTTTTTTATTTAAAATTTTCATTTTTGCATATTTTACAATATATGCTTGTATAACTGATAATCCCCATGGGAATACCCCCCCTCCCCACATCTCCCCTGATCACTTTGCCTCCTTTCTTTTTGTTGTTTGTCCATGTTTAGCCCTTTAGTCTTTTTTTTTTTTTTCCTTGATCCATTTCCTCATCCTTGGTGAGGGTGCAATTTCCCGGGACTTGGTAGAACGTGCTGTTTACCATTCCTGTACTGCTTTGGAACACCTTTGGTCTTGGTGGGTCTCATCTCCGCAGTTTGTGCCACATTTTGTTGCTCCTTCAGTCATGCTTCAGGTCTTTGGCTTTGGGGGCATGACTCCGCGGTATATTTTGGAAGAGCAGATCCTCGAAGGGACATCCACCAGCTGCATTGTTGCTTCACTGTGCGTTCTCCTGTGTTCGTAACGGAGAGAATTCTGTCGAAAACTTTAATGCCGTGTGGCGATCGAGGTGTGAACCTGATGGATTCAGTATTCAGGAAATGTCCTCTGCTTGGCTCTCTCCCATTACCCTTTTGTCACTGTATCACCGCCCTCTGTCCCATTCCATCCTAATGCCTAGCAGCTGTTAAACTAGCCCCCATTTCTAGAAGTCTGCCACTTGACGGATTCTATTGTAAATGGAGTTATACAGCACCCAGTTTGGAGGGATTTCCCCCCTTTAATATCATTCTCTGGGGATTCCTTCATTGTGTCCATTTAAAAAACCCCAGTTACCTTTTATTGTATTGGGAAGTCAATATGATGTTCTCTTTTTATTGCCCCAGTATTTTTCTCTGATAATGGATGTACCACAGCCAGCTCAGTTATTTTCCTTTTCGAAGGACCTTAGGGGATTTTCCTAAGTAGGGGATATTGCCTATCATGCTCCTTTAATTTTTCTTGCACAGATTTTTGCAATAACCTATATCTTCATTTATTTGGATTAAGTCCAAAACTGTGGTTTCTGGATTCTATGATGATTGAAAATTCATTATTTTAAGAAATATCCAGACATTTCCACAGTGGATGACATGGTTTTATATTCTCATCAGCAACTTGTGCTTGGCTAGTTTCCTTCTCTAGGGTTTAGATACAGATATCCTGGATATGACTTTCCTGGTAGTATGAACCTTCGGCTCCTTGCTTACATGAATATAAGCTTCCTAAGTGATACAATACAAGCCTCCTTCACCTTTACACATGGATGTGAATTTTAAGTATGTGTAATCCTACCCTTTTCATTCTTGATTAAGTACGTGAGCTTCCTACTAAGTAAATCCTGAGCACCTTCTCTCCTTGATGCTGAATGCAAGCTTTGTAACCTATTTTTTAAAGCAGATTAATAAGTAATCTCCTTTTAAATGCACCTATGATATCATATTTACTAATCATCAGAACCTTTGTGTGAAATGGCTTATTTGCCATCACTAGATTTATTTGATTTATGACACATAAACATAAATTCCTAAAAATTGTATGCCATAAAATAACAACTGTCAGGAATGATACATGTCATATGTTAAAGGGAAATTCATATTCTTAACATACTTCCTGTATACTTGTTTTATATATATATATATTATTAAAATGAGTTAGAATCAACCCATTTGGTAATTTCATATTTCAATTTTTTTAGCGAGTCATTTACTTACCTTCACTAAAAACAAAAGTATGGTTATATTATTTTAGCAATTTACTTTTGGACACTTAAAATCAATTATTTGTCCTTGTGCCTGGAAACAAATATAATTACTTAAGTAGTACATTAAAAAATTACCTTTTTTTGTTGTTGTTGACAACACTGGTTTATTTGTACATTGCACTTTAAATCATGGAACTAATGTCAATTTAGGATAACTTACATAATCACCAGTGTTAGCACTATTATTACTTTATGGACATGCTATCCTCTCTTTAGTAAAGACTTTATCACTGTTAGCATAACATCAAGAAAAAAAATCTGAAACCAGGTTATGATGCTATCATTAAGTAGCACCAAACTATATCTTTAAAAAGCACAGATAAATGGCTGAAGAAGCATTGATTTATAATAATATCACTGTGGTATTCATATGTTTAGATATTAATTTTCAGAAATAAAAATTTTAATCTGTAAAATTAAGAGAAAACAGATGAATTTCAGTTATTTTCAAGGGGCTACATTTTTTGCAAAGATAAAGGTTGGCTCTTTTCAGAATACAGGTAGAACAGGCTATGTTTATATAGTTGATTTTTAAGGAAGGGTTTTCATCTACTTATTTATTCACAGAGTTTTTTTTTTTCTTTTAAAATCAGTTATTTGGCAGTTACGCATTTTGTGTTCTGTAACTACAACCTTGAAAGATATTTAGGCTGCACTCCTTACTACAAGCACAGAAACATTTCAGTTTAGGACCAATGAATGCTAAAGTAAATAGAAAGAGACATAGGCATTTACTTTAACTTACTTTTTCAATATGGTCTTTTCTTTCAAATGTCTGAAATTATTTATCAGTATTCTAAAAATCAGCATGTTCAATTGAAAGTAATATGCTATGAGTTTATCTTACAATATTTGGTTTTGAGTGGCCTAGGCATAAGAAAACTACAATTATTTTAAATAGAGATGGTTAAGTAAATATTCAGTGTTTATTTAATCCTACAAATTCTCAAAAAATGGGTGTTTATCCATTTAGACTTTTATGCTTTTATAAATAATATCTGTAAAGGTGCATAGACACATATATGATTATGTAAAATTTATCAATCTCCTTATTATATTGTTACGTAATTTTTTGTGTAATATTACATAACAGACACATACCTTGGATCAATTTCCCTAGAAAATAGAACTAAAAGATAAAGCTAATATGCCTATTTGTTAGTACCTACAGTCCCAGAGAAGTAGGGATGAGTCAGGGAAGACAGGAGAACAAGTATGGTGGGATACATTATTGGGCTGACCACTGTGGGTGTCTTTTGCAACTGGTAGTGTGACTTGATTATCTGTCAAAAATTGTATATAAACTACTTCATCTTAGAACAGTTTATCTCCAGGATGCAGGGGAAAAGATATATTTCTGAATAAGTGAAACGTTTATTCGGTGAAAAGGTATTCTTTCCTCCTAGAACTCCAGATTTCCAATGTGAGCAACAGATGGATGTCCCAGTCACGGACAATTCTGTAGCAACAGAAAATCCCTGAAGCAAAGGTGGGAGGTATGGAAGACTTGAGTTAATTGCTACCATAACTTCTAGGTAACACAGAATTCCACCCTACACCCTGCCTGCCATCTCACTCTCACAAGTTCCACTTCCTGCTGATACACATTAGGTAGCTCGTAACAACGCTTTCAGCAAAAGGCCTGGGATTTGTACATGTGCGTTCAGGGTGTTGAGATCTGACCTAGATCTGAGGTAGAAGCATTGAGACACCAGCAGAGAATTCCTTTTCTGGTGTCACTGTGGTATATTTATATAGTTCCTCAGGCAAGTAGAGGTTGTTCTACTGTGGAGGGTATGAGGCTGCTTCCACCAACCAGGATACCTGAGGACAACTCAGAAATTCACGTTTCCTGGGCACTCCCATCCAAATATAACTCCATGCCAGATCTAAGCAAGTATCGCACTCTTTTCTCTCGGGCCTCTGACATGTTTAACTCCCGAGGTGGTACCTTTAGCTTCTTTTGAAGCTCCACTATTGTAAAAGTCAGAGTTTGCTCCTCATTATCATCAGTCTGCTCTGACTCTTCAAGAGATAAGATTCTCCATTAAAAGCTGCCATAGAAATTCTCTCCGTCCTGAAAATGCCTTCAGTAAATAATTCATTGCTTTAAGCTTCTTTCTTTTCTTTTCTTTTCTTTGTTTATGGAAGAAATATTACATTATAGTATACTACGAATTTGAGGTATGCATCATTAAAAGTCCACATTTGTATATATTTATTAGTAAAGTTCACCACTGAAGTTCATTATAACCTTGCCATATAGTTGTCCCCTTTTACCCAATATGATTTATCCATTCTTTCCCCATTACTTTCTGTTATCCATTGATTGGCCTTATAGTTTACAAGTTTTTTTTTTATTTAGTTAGTTCATCTGTTTTCCCAGGCTCCCACATATGAGTGAAATCATGTGGTGTTTGTCTTTCTTCATCTGATATTTCGTTTAATCATGATACTCTCTAAGCCCATTCATGTTTTGTTACATTATCTAGCCCTATCAAATGCTTACACCACTATTTTTTTTACAATTTTATTTTATTTCTTCATAGCACAGCTATTTTTTTATCATTTTCTCCATATTCTCTATCTAACCAGTTAATTGCTGATGAAAACTCAATTGTGATGCCGTTTATTTGCCCGTCTGACCTAGCAACAGCAGGTGTGTCCTTCTTGCTTTCAGAAAGGTGTACTTCCAATCCAAAATCCTCTCCTAAATATCTTCTAGAAAGATTTCTGATATTATTTATTTGAGCCCTGACACTAATTTCTTAGGGTTGCCATAACATAGTACCACAAACTGGGTGTCTTAAAACAACAGAAACGTCCTGTCTCCTGGTTCTAAAAGTTATATGTCCGAAGTCAGGGTGTTAGCAAGGCCTCATTCCTGAAATGTCTAGGAGAGAGTCTCTTGCCTTCACTGGTCACCCAGTGAGCTCTTTGATTCGTGGCCTAGAACTCCAAGCTCTCTTTCAACCTTCTAGTGCTGTTCTCTCTGCACGTCTGTCTCTTCTTTTCTCACAAGGACTCCGGTCATCTGGAGTGAGGGACTTCTACTGGAATTTCTCTTAGTGAATTACACCCAAAAGGATTCCATTTCCAATAAGATCACATTCTGAGATCCTAGGAATTAAAACTTCAGCATATATTCTGGGACATATTTTTTAAACAAGAACATACCTTAGGAAAAGAGCCTGACAAAGAATAAAGGTAATGTTCTATGTGGGAAGTGCAGTCCCAGGCAGTGAGGGCGATGGACATGGAAAGAAGAACTAGGACAAACAAGAGATAATTCATAGTGAAATCTTGTCACCATTGCCATATTCCACAGCAAACCACAGAAAATCACAGTAGAGTTTGTAAGGCAGTTATACTAACTTGCCTGTACGTGACATTTTCAGTCGGAAAATGAAGAGAAATTCAAGTAGTCAAGTTCATCCTAAGAATCAGGAGCAGACAATTCTTTTCTTCTGCTTGGGGCCCTTCTGTATCCTGTCTCCCATTGGCTAGAAGTTATCCCACAGGATTTGCACTCCTCTGTAAAGGGATCTGTTATGGAGGCCTTATAGACTCTGCCTGCCAAACCCTACAGGGTGATATTTCATCCATGTTTGGGAGCAGCGAGAGGAGCCAGAGACTTCAGCCAGTGAATGGAGACATATGTGAGGAGTTTTCAGACTGTATGTTGAGATCTTATCAATATTTGCCCTCTATTCATGAGGGAGAAGGGTAAAAATTGTCTTGTATTTTTCCAGTGTTGAGTCTCTATTAGTTCTTCCTATTTTTGTGCAGCCTCCACTTTCCACTTGTCCTTTGTAATTGTTAACTTTGAGCACAAGGATCTCTTGGTGTTTAGGGCCATAATTTCCCTGCTATGACTTCTCCATTTATCAGATCTGTCTGCTTTTTATTTTTCTAGAATTTTCTCAAGTTGTCATCAGAACCTCTCTTTTTTTTAAAATTTCCCAGAACTATTACTTGTTTCTTATTTTTTCCCTGTAATTTGAGTATGATCAGAATGCAGAGAAGGGAAAATTTTACTGAGTCTGCCATCTTGAACCAAACACCATCCATTTGATTATTTGATGCAGAAATAAGTGTATGATTTACATAGTTAATATCACCTTACTAGGATGGTTTCTATAAGATGGTGATAGTGGTGTTGGTAGTAGAAATAGTAAAAGATGACTAAAGTGATTTTTATCCCATTACAGGATATGAATGTGTGAATCTATGAGTCAAAAGTTAAAACAACTTGTTAGCATATGATAGTATCAGAAAATTGTTTTTTATTCTTGTCATCTTTTCAATCATGTAACCCTCCAAATACTTTCTTGAGCTTAACTTTGTAAATGTTTGTACTCATGTCCATAATCTATTTGCCTCCCCCTTACCCCCACTGTTCCATTAGGCAACCATGATATTCTTTTTGCTGAGTTCAAGATTTATTCTTACTTTTTAATATGTATTGTTTTCTTACCTTCCATTGTTCTTTAGTAGATTTAATTAGATGTTGGCATCAAAGTATCTTGTTTCCTTCTACATCATGAAATAAAATTGTTTCACTAAATATCAAGAATTTTCACATATTCACTAAATAAAGAGGCTGCCATAGCTAGGAAAAAGATAAAACTTTCGTGAGATGGACAGGAGTTACACAAAAAATGTCTGTACCCCTTCTAAAAGAAACATCATCTTGTGATTAGAAAGACAGATCCAAACCTAAATATTGTAAAGTATAAGTTGCTGGGGAAGGATATGTGTCCTTTATATGAGATTGTAAAGATACCCACATCATGGTTTTAAGTATTTTCATCATATATCCTGCTTTTAAGTTTCACTGCTGTGATAGATTTACTGGTAAGTTCTCCTGGTTTAGAAGTAAAATTATTTTGGTTTAGGATTTAAAGAATAAACCAGATGGAGAATAGTTAGCATAAGGAAGAGAAATGGTGCATCTTAAGAAAAGAACAGAACTGAAGACTGGAGTTTAATATGTTAAGGAGGTGATCTTTGACCAGAGAGGCCTATCCTGACCATCTTCTTTGCATATCCTTTTCCTTCCTCCATTGCCTGGGCACTTTAACTGACTTTATTTTTCTTCACACCTACCTCTATTGCCTGACATTTATTATCTATCTCATCAGAATCTGAGTTCCATGAGGAAGTGGCTTGTGTGTTTGCTGTTGTGTCCTCATTTCTTAGGACCATGTTGGCTGTCTGACTGTTTCACAACAAATGCTTATTGAGTTTAAGAAAAACTGGACAATGTAAGTTCAGTATTGGAAGTTATCTTTAAAAAGTACTGTATGCACCCATCTGGTACTAAAAGTTTTTAACACTTCTGCCAGAAAGCCATCCAGACTATGTTACATGACATTCATGTATTATCACGGAGAATTCCTTACTTTTGTGCAGCTCATTTTGTCCTCAGAAAGTAGGGCCATCAAAAAATCACTTTCTAAAATCTTCTTAATCCCCCTGTTTTGTTGAGTAAGCATAGAACAGTGATAATTATTCTCCCATATTGCAATCTATTTGTATGCCATAGGTTTCCTAAATGGTCTCTCCTTATAGGCCACACATGGCTTCAATAATTGCTACTAGTGTACCATTTCTATTCTGTATTTCAGTGTATTGATCTATCTTCAACTGGCATAATGAAACAACAAGAAAAAATGGTGTAACTACAGTCTACCAAGAATTTCTTCATATGATAGAGATCCTGTGGTAGATCCCTGTGGGAAAATGCCTTAACAAAATCCCGTTGTCTTTCCAAAGTCAAAGAAATTCAATTCTGGTGTCCTCTGTTTTCTTAACTCCGCAAATTCAGGGGGACGAACTAAGGAAGCAAGAGTTGCTCATCCACACATGTATATATTTGGTATATGTTCTTTGTTCTCTCTCTGTCACCTTTGAGTTGTCATTCACATCAGTTTCTGAAGACAGACCAGCTTTTGTGGTTGGTCCTAGTTTATAAGTCTCTTCTATCCTAGGTATTTTCTCACGATTACATCAGAAATCATATGTGACATTCAAAAGTTAACCCAATTTTTCAGGTGTGGCTTCATCAACACAATCCCAAGTTTGGATTATCACCTCCTTTGTTCAGTTAGTACATTTAAAATGTACTCAGCTTTTTGGGAGAACCCATCACATTAATGATTCATATGGACTTTATCTTGCACCAAATTAACTGAGTCATTTTAAAACTTGATAAGTATTGTCTCCCTTGTTCCAAGACCTATACCCCTGACTTTTTGAACTTGAGAGCAAATCCCAAGATTTACTACATTTATATTTATTCTGTTGCTCCAGCTGGCCAAATCTTTTTATCCCATTGCTAAATCAATCAAATTCTTTTTGAATTCTAATACTTTTATCCAGGTTAGTCAGTGCTGGAGTCATCAATCCAAAAACAAGGCTTTTGTAAGGAACTCCTCTATGTCTGTAAGTTCGCTGTAAACATACTGACATGATGGGATAGAGTAAAGTTGCTGTGGTATACATCTAGTCCCTTCTGGTTTATGTTTATTTGATTTTCAGTAGGCTTTGGATATAGCTATTACATTATCCTTCCACATAATTATCTTTGCTTCTAGGGCATCTATCTCTGTGTTGTCCAAAAGGGGTTATTGAGAAATTATGTGAAACACCTGCCTGAAGTACATGTAGACTAGGCTTGCCAGTTTTCACAAATTTAACAGCATTGTTATTTCATAAAGGTGTGCAGGATATTCTCCCTTCTCTCCAAGTCAATGTTTCACCCTCCCCTGTGGCCCTGAAAGCTGTCCTCCATGCACTTAGTAACTGGATTTCACTGTTCTGTACCAGCAAGAACATGTAGAACAGCTATAGCAGATCATGTGCAGAATGAGATTACCAAATGGTTTTGCTACTATATGGGATATGGGAAGAATAAACAAAAAGCAATGAAGAAAAGTCAAAACAAGCCAACAACCAAATTGAAGTACACAATTTGGGGGGGGTGGGATCAGGGAGGGGGCAGTGAACCCCAGAGAGCACAGAGATGTGAAATGTATATATAAATAAATTATTTTTTTAATATATTTCCCCAAATCACTTTCTTCACGCCCACAAGTAATCAGTGGTTTATTATAAGTGGTTTAGTTCTTTTACTAAAGGCCATTATGTCTCCCAGTGACCTCTCCTTTAGCTAAAGACACAGTTGCAATTATCTTCAGATTCTCTTACTGTCCTTGCTCCTAGAAACCTAGGGGTCAGGAATGACCCCTGCAACCTTCAAGGAGCGTGCAGCCAGTAGGACCCCATACTTGGTTTAATACTCTACTCACCCTGTCTTGGAATTAATATTTCTTTATAAAAGGGACTTGAGTCTTCTTTCACTCTTGAAACTGAGGATTATGTAGCCCATTCTTTGTTGCATGTTGTTTTTCTCTGTAGACTCACTTCACCAGCTATCTAAGTTTCCTTGGTCTTGCCCTGAGCTCTTGTGAAGAGTCCCTTCTATAAACTCTTGTAGGTTGCCATCTGTTGTGAGTGCCTTTTGTTCGCTAAGAGGCCCCTGTCTAATAGAGAGAGACATGAAAGGAGTTTTTATGTGCCTTTAGTGGTTTTTAGGGATCATGTCTCTTTAGATTCTCCAAAAGTCTTTTCTTCATATGAAAGATTCTAAAATCTTACTGAAATCAATGTAACTCTTTAATTTGTCAAATCTTTCTTCATCCCCCTTTCCAAAATTGGTTGGTATTTGCCCATTTCCTGTTTTATTCCAATTCATTGTTCTTGACAGCACCTCAAAGGTCACCAGCAATGTTTGCTTTAATGATCTAATTTGCAAGTTCCTTAGAGACCTTTAGAGATAATTCATGACCAGAAGCTAGCTTACCTATTCTTCCTCAACTACAGCTCCAATTAATTCCCACTTAATATTATGTTTTGTCTTTTTCAGTCTCAAAGAAGTTATGTGTTCTCTTTTGTCATTAGTCAGTACAGTAATGGCATCAAACAGAAACCATTCATTTTCTTACCATCTACTTGCCCTTACCAAAATTTAAAAGGTTTTTAATTTGGTTAACCATACTTTACTTGGTGTGCTAGACTACCTGAAACCTTCAGGTTATTTTCTAATTCTTGGCTGTGCTTTTCCCATCTTTGGAACATGTGGAGAGGACAAAGATATTGAGACCAAAATCAAAGTCTTTGATCAACATGCAACCTGCATCTATCTCTAAAAAGGAAACATTTTCTTATATCTAACAACAGGGTTTTTGATATTTGCTTTGGGTTTGGGGAAAAACTACATTGACTTTCAACAGAAAAAGATTCATAAAGAAGAAGTGATGATAGGTGTTTAAGTTTGGTATAAAAAAGTAGAAAGATTTCAGAGAAGTGTGATAAAGAAACATCTAGTAATATTAGGAATGTGGTAGAGAAATGACTACCATGAAGATGAATGAGAATAAGGAGAAGGTATGTGATATTTTCACAAGGTGCCATTCAAGAAACTTCCATAAAGATCTGGATTATATTTGGCGCTTCCTGGAAGGTTGCTGAGTATTTTTTTGTTTGGTTTGGTTTGGCTTTTTTTTTTTTTTTTTTTTTTTTTTTTTTTTTTTTTTTTTTTTTTTTTTTTTTTTTTTTTTTTTTTTTTTTTTTTTTTTTTTTTTTTTTTTTTTTTT